>PVIA01001309.1:148675-293360 GCA_004024845.1 Tonatia bakeri | reverse complement strand
TTTTTTTTCTTAAAACATCATGAGGAACACATATTACTTTATTTCAGGAACAAAATATTCCTTTTTAAATTTAAGGAAAGATTTTGGAATCCATGAGTTATCAGAAAGCATTTTTAAATATCCTAATTGTTTTTCTTTTAAACTCCAGTTTAACATTCAGGATAGAACATTAATATTAACAAAGGAAGGTCAGATGAGGGCATATCCCTTTAAATTTTTCCCATAGGAACATATGGAAAATACATTACAATTTGGGATACCATCTGAACTTCTAAAGCACAAAGGCCACGAGGAAGGATGAGGGAGGCGAAGAGAAAATGATCCATGTAAAGAAGCAGATAAGATCTCTAGTGTCTCTAGTGAGATCTAGTGCCTTCCAATTCTTTTGGAGAGTTGGGTGTAGTGCTTCCCTTCCCCTCACACACACAACACAGCGATGCAAGCACACACACAGACAATGATGAGAACTTTTGAAATAAAACTCAATATCACCCACCCAGTCCTTTCCCACACAGGCTAAACAGAATCTATTTTTGCATTCAAATGAGGTTTGCAGCAAAGAATAGCGCTCTGGTAAAGAGGAAATAATTTCTGTGCTGTAACTGGGTTTTTCTCACTTCCTTATTTTAAAGTAAGTCCAAAAAGTTCAGAACAATAGTACAGTCTTCTACGTACTGAATATACATCCCTGCAGACACCTGGAATGAAACTGCATCATTTAAAAGGTTCTGGGTAATTTGCCGTCTCCTTAGCAAACTTTTAATGATATATTACAGCTGGAAGCAACCTTCCAAATCATCTGGCACAGCCCATCATTTTACAGATGAGAATCTTGAGAAGTAAAACAGCTGCTCCAACACACCGAAGACTCTCATTAAAACACCTGCCCAATTCTAAGGTGGCTGATACATTTGGAGAGGGGGGTGGAAAATAAAACCTCGAAGACATTTTTTAAGTGGAGTAGTAATTATGATCAACGGGCCTATCCAATGAAGAAGCCATAAGGGTCATGATGAAAGTACACTCCCGCTCCAACGTCAGGACCACTGACTTACACCTGGGAAACTTATGGGATTAAAAGTTGCCAGAGCTAACTCATGGAATCTCGAGTAGCGGCACAGGAAGAGAACCAGGAGCTCTACCCTAACATCTGTCAGCATAAGCACCGACAATGGCCTAATTACACACCTAAACGAACGAGCGTGTGGGAGTCGCCCTGATGTGTTGATGCCCCCATTTCCAGAAAAGCAGGAAAATGGTCTGTGCACAGCAGAGGTACTTGACCACTGACCTGACAAAGGGAGGGTGGCGTAGACCCTCACTCAATGTGGACCCCTGACCAGCAGCAGCAGCAGCACCACCTGGTTGCTTGTTAGAAACACAGAATCTCGGCCCCACCCAGACCCACAGAGTCAGGATATGCAGAGTTGAAGACCCCCAGGGCCTCCTGAACATAGTCAGCGTTGGGAAGCCCCTGTTTAGGTAACACAGCAGCAAGAGAAAGTATAACTGACAACCAGTAACTACACTTAACCTAAGTATCTGGAATAATTACCTCCATTACCAGTTCTACTCTCTAAAGGTTTTGATTCTTAAGCCTTATTTTACATTTTAAGTGGCCTAAAGTTTAGCCTACATTTTAAATGGTCTCAGCGAAGATCTCATTAAGTAGTCATGCTTTTTCACAAACTATCTCAAAGTTAAGAAAAATATATATATAAATACCCTGGGAACTTTACCATTTTCAGGGGTTACATGGGTTAAAAATTGAGGCCTTTTTGTTCACTGCTATTTTCTGCTGGGGTCATGGTAGGGGCACGACCAACCCATCTTCGGTTTTGAGCTAGAAACCTCAGGGAGCCCTGGTGAGGGAGGAGGACCGAATTCAGAACAGAGATGTGCTCCTGATGAAAAGAGAAACCTCACAGAAGGGAACCTTATCATCAAAAGGCTCTGAAGGTCCCTTGGGCCAACCAGGATTCCAAAGGCGAGTTGCTTTAGACCAGTGCCCACTCACACGCCCCCAGGGACGTGGGACTCACCACCTCCCAGGCCCCCCGTGCCATCTCTGTGCGCTCTCACTGCTCCTGCACTTTCCTGAAGGTGGTCTCCTTGTGGCTTTCAACAGCCCTATAATCGGTAACCCCACGATTACTGTCCCTAGCATTAGTTTCTCCCCATTTTAAATGCAGAAAGTCAAAGAAACACATTTTGTGTATTTTTTTTTCCTCATAGGTCTGGGGCAGCTTATAGAGATGGAATGTGTGAGATTTCTTTTTTTTCCTTTTATTTTGAGGTCCCTTAGGAAAACTTCATGTGTACCAGAGGAGGAGTCAAATAAACCATCACAAGTCATAGAGAATGTAACCAAGGACGACCCTACCAGACACCCAGTGTTGGGGGACTAATGTTTTTAAACACCGTTAGCCTGAAACTTCCTAGGAGTCAAAGCAGGTATGAAATAGGGCAAGAAGATGGTGCTTCAAAAATGTCTGAGACTCTTTGGCCTGGGAGAGTTGTAGGCTATTGGTCCTGGAAAGTGTCTTGGTTCAAGGCTAATTCTACCTCTGACAGAGAAGACTGAAACCGAAAGAAGCTAAGTGACTTGCTCAGAGATAGGCAACTGAGCGTCTCTACCACTGTTCAGAGGTCTTTTTGCTACACTGCCTGACTCTGAGTCTTGTTTGTTTTTTTAAATTCATTCATTCATTCATTCATTATTTTCAAAGAGAGGCAAAGGGAGGGAGAAAGAGAGGGAGAGACACATCAGTTGGCTGCCTCTTGCATGACCCCAACTAGGGACCTGGTTGCAAACCAGGCATGTGCCTTGACTGGGAATAGAACCAGAGACCTTTCGGTTGACAGGTCCACACTCAATCCACTGAACCACATCAGCCAGGGCTGAGTCTTCAGTTTGTTAAGAGAGCTTGTCTAGAATAAAAAAATCAGAGCTACAGCACATAACTGGGCTGACCAAGGACGATGGCTATGGACACCCCAAAAGCAAATCTAAGCCATCCAGTTACACACAGAGAGCTTAAACCC
This sequence comes from Tonatia bakeri, assembly GCA_004024845.1. Lineage (NCBI taxonomy): Eukaryota > Metazoa > Chordata > Mammalia > Chiroptera > Phyllostomidae > Tonatia > Tonatia bakeri. Next base: position 290,315 of record PVIA01001309.1, on the reverse strand, counting down.
CCAAACTCACAAACCTAACCCCAGATAAGAAAGTTGCACAGAAGTGTGAGCCACCTTTCCTCCTCCTCCTCTTTCCTAGAATTCCATTTGTTCCCACGTATCCATTGATTTTTGAACTGCAGAGATTTTCCATTAAGCAGCTCATTTTAATCCCCCACTAAAATAATCTTTCTGATGAAAGGCTACTTACTCTCAGAACATAAACAGCACTGTGAAACACTTCATTCTTTCTGAATCACTTGAAACTAAAGGCCCACAGCATTCTGAGCCAGAGTTGTTAGTAAAAAGTAAAATATTATAGGCCATCCATCTAAACATTGGATGTATCCAAACAATATTTTAAAAATCCTTCTTAGCATCTATTTTTTTTTAACCACACCAGTGTAATGTTATAAAGAAAACCTGTTAGAGCAGACAGCATAAGGTGCCAGCACAGGGACAATCTATCCATGGAGCTCTGCATTGGTGGGTGGGTCACAATAGCCAGGCCACAAGATCCTAATGAACCTTTGCCACGACATAAGCTAGTCCACAGAAACAACGCTGTGTCTCAGGTCTTTGTAAATTTAGGCAGATCACAGCTACCTCGAAGCAATGAAGTGCGATCAAGCAAGTATGGTGTGTGTGCTTTTTCTATAATAGTGTCCTTCTGAAGTAAAAATGAGCAAATCCAGAAAAAAAAATTACTAATCCAGGTCCCAAGCATTTCAGGTGAGATCCTTAGGCTAACACTAGTCATTCATATTTCAAAACAAGCTGGGATCCCACTATGTTACATGACCTGTTTGTATTTATTGGTTTAAAGCAGACTATTCCTAATATAAAAGCATCTAGAGAGCTATGTTAGCTTCTTAAGGTCACTAAAAATTTGTGAATTCTTGATTCAGTTCATCAAATGAGATGGGTGGATGAACCAGATTAATACCCAAGTCACACCAGGGAAAATGGAACATGATTATGCCACTCCAGAGTTCTCCAGTTTTCTTTGTTGGCATCAGGTTTATAAGGTCTCAAATTGTAAGAGAACAGAAGAAAACACACAGCCTGCTCGGGCCCAGGGTGAGGCGAAAACAGAAAACAAAAAGAGGAAGAAAAGCTGTGACATGTGTCCATCCAAGAGCACATCTTCCGTTACTGTTAATCAGAGTGTATGTCACACTTCCTGGGGCCACTGAAGTCATCAACCCTGGCAGAGAGGGGTGGAATTTTCCCGCTTTAAAAGGAGAAAATGGGCAAAAAACGGAAGCTAGGCTGATGGGAAATAGAAGGGTGTTTCTCTATAAATATCCAAAAGCAATCCATTTTCAACAAAAATCTTATGGCCCCATGATGGATGGTAAAATGGAAAGGGCTTGCAGGCAGGAAGGTGTGAGGAACACATCCTGTTCCTCACACGCTCACCAAACTAAGTCCCAGCCTCCCACCCCCGCTGCCTTCGTACTGGGCTGGAACCTGTGTCCTGCACCTTCTTAGGTATAGAAAACTCTAGAAAGGCTTTTGTCTTGGCACAGAACCCAAGGGAAAGTGTCATCTTCCTCTCCTGCATTGCAGACCTATCTTCTCGGTACCCCATCCCAGGAATAGGCTGATACACCCACAGATATGACTGGGGCTCTTAGCATAGTGAGGTCCATGCCCATTTTGTAATATAAATGACTAGTGTTAAAGCGACAATGTCTCACCTGGAACGCCTGGACCTTTATCAATCATTTTTCTAGGGCTTGTTCATCTTTACTTCAGAAGAGATCCTTACCTTCAGAAATGGCCTTCTTCACGACTGCCACATAAGTCTCAGGCTCGTCATCACAGGTGAACTCCTGCCAGTGTGCCCAATCTGGAAAGAAGTCCAGGAACTCCTTGCTGTCCCGCACCCCGCAAAGCAGCCGGACCATGCGGTGTGGAGGGTGGAAGGCTCTCTGCAGCAGGGGCAGCAGGGACGGCTGGCCGAAGCACTGCACCAGCTCCGCAGACAGCAGCACTACGATGCAGCGTGGGCTGAGAAAGAAGGTCAAGTCCTCGGCCGAGAAGGAGGTCTCAGGGCCCAGCCTGTAAGTCAGCGTCTTCTGGCTGCGGACCTGCCGACTGGCCAGGAAAAGGTCCTGGAGGTACCGGCACCACTCCTCAGCGTCCGAGCTGTAGAGGAGGAGGATGTCACACCTTCGGAACACCCCTAAGCGAGAAACAAGACACAGAAGTATGTTAACACGCCTGCTCCTTCTAAGCCCTGACCTGCAAGATACACCAACCAGATGAGGAGCCAGGCACCCGCAATCTTCCGAGATCTGCCTCCAGCATACCTACCTACCTGACCTCTTCCCCCACTTGCATTTGGTGGTACAACCTTACCAGACTCGGTCGTTGCCTAAACATACAACACCATTTCCAATGTTTACATTAGCTATTGCTTCTGCAGGCGTAATCTTCCCCCCACAGCTGGCCCAATACAGGACAGAGACGATACTGATGATGACGGTCACCATCGTCGTCATAACAGCAAGCATTTCTGTAGAGCCACTATGCTCCAGACACTCTTCCAAGCCCATCGCCTAGTAAACCTATGTAATCATCATAGGGACTTTCTAAGGTGCGCACTACCATCAGCCCCATTTTAAAGATGATAAAACAGAAGTGGCGGTTAAGCAACTTACCCAAGATCCACAGTGGCAGAGCCAGAATTTGAACTCAGACAGCCTGGTGCCAGGACCTGGCTCTTCCCCCAATGCAGTGGTGACGAGCACAGGTCTGAAACCAGGCAGCCGGAGTTAGTATCTTGGCTCTGTGAAGTATTAGCTGTGCAACCTTGGGCAAGTTACTCAAATATTCTAAACCACAGTTTACTCATCTGCAAATGGAAATACAAAAGCAATATTTATCAGTGAGAATTAAATTAGAATTTTATGTAAAGTGCTAAGCAAAGTGTTTGGCATGTAGTAACCCCTCAGCGATTGGCACCTGCTGTCATTATCCTCACATTACACTAGACAGTGCATTAATGCAAACAGTAACCATGGTGGAAGTAATGCCTACACAGTACCATCCATCAGGTGTCCCTCACCACAAGTGTTCCGTGACGTGGGCCTTCTTCTTCTAGTAAAGCATACATGCCAGAAACGATCGAAAGCCTCAGAGAAATACTGAGTTAGAAAGGGTTTGGGGGGATCATTTGGCGCAACACCTACTATAAAGATTAAAAAAAAACCCACCTCAGTTGTGAAGATAAATTCACACTCAGTAATTAGTCACAAAGCTAGGACTAAATGCGTTAGAAGGGGAATAAGGTCTTAGAAGGGGTGTGGTCTCATACATTAGTGAGGAAGAAGCCATCAAAAATGTCTTCAATGGGCTAATAAGGGATGGTGAGGAAGGGAAGAAGAGACTTCCTAGAGCATAAGAAGCACCCTTAAGAAGGCAGTATGGGTCCTGGAGCACTGACTGACCTAGAAGGAAACCAGCAACTCTACACGGCCCTGACCACAAGGCCACAAGCGATGTATGCCACGTCTATAAGGAGACAGTGACCGAAAAGCAAAACAGCATTTGGAAGACTGACGGGTTCTGAGACGGTGAGGGAGTAAGCATTCAGTTCACCATGGATCCTGCCTCGCCACCCCTTGCTTCTCTGTTAACAGACATCACAAAACCTGTTGTTCAGTAAAGACCTCTAGTCATCGAGGGAAGTTTAAATGTTAATAACGGGGGAAATGGAGTGTGGAGTACACGGAATCCTGTATATTTCCATTTCCAACTGTGAAGAACTGTCTTCACGGTTCTTCTGGAAATGTAAAACTTCTAAAATAAAAGTTTAAATATAAACTTGAAATAAAAAGCTCTTGTGGGAATAGCCTCTTCTATGTGAAAAATGCATTTAAAATGTCTCATTCCAGGGGTTCTAGTATTAAATCCAACTGCTCTTTGAGCAAAAGTACCTGAGAAGGAAGTGCTTAGCGCCTCAGCCCAGCTGGCATCACAACCCACTTGGCCACCACCCATCTGGAGCGTGACTTCAGACCAGTATACTAAATCGAAGCGAATTTTGCCTCAACATAAGTGAGGACAACGAATCCTATAAACTTCCTGAACTTTGTTCTGCTGCTGAAACTGAAAGTTGGGAAAGTTGTAAGAAAGTCCAAAGTAGAAGTTAAAGTCCCTCCATAACATGCTGGGCAATGACACAGGACTAATGCTTTGTCAGCAACTCTGTCTTATGTAGGGGACACCCCTTTCTTCAAAAATAATTCTCTTCCTCTAGCCATAAGTCATTTTTTCACAGGTGCCAAATCAATTCTCTCATTTTTGGACATTTGTTTATTAAAAGAAATGAAATACATGAGCCAACAAGGAGTCCATCAATCCCAGACAGCAATAAGGAAGGGTCTTTGTAGAGCTTAAAGGTGGCTCTAGAAGGAAAAAGGAATGGGTGTAGAATGTTTAGCACTAGAAGGAGGAAGGTTTGGCTATAGAAGGAGAAAGGAAATGGGTATAGAGGATTTGGCTATGGGAGGAGAAAGGAATGGGTCACAGTAGAGCAGGGGCTGGCTAGTGGCAATAGAAAGTGACAGTGGTGGTAAGAAACACAGCGACTGAGAGAGAGGTTCCTTTGAAAGACTCAGAATCCTCCTGAGAAGAGAACAAAGAGGAAGTGCTTCTCAAGCTACCCAGCCCAGACCATTTCTTTAATCTGTAGGTGACGCTGGCATACAACTCCTCTGCCCAGGGGCCCTGTGTTTGAGCCTGCGCCATACTGAAAGGGGATACAGCAAAGGGAAGGTGGCCGGGATAGGAAGAGATCTGGAAACAGTTCACATGAGGCGTTTCCAGAGATTTCAAGTTTCGAGACTTATTAGGAATATTGAGGGACCTCAAGGATCAGGTGGAAGTTAAGATCATGAACAAGAAAAGGTCCTTTCAAACCCTATTTCCCTGAAAGTACAAGGATGGTAGAGGATCTGGAGATAAGAGATACTTATGAGAACTTTCTTCGAGGGTATGAGGCTGACCTCTGGAGAAAGTCATTCTAGTCTTCACCAACCAGACCTGGCCACTTTGGAAAGTTACGAATGGCTTCCATCTCCTCTCTCTCGTGTGTAAGTACAAGTGACGCCATCAGAGGCCTAGAGAATATTCCAAGATAGGCTCATTCCACTCCATTTTATTTTGCTTCTCAAGTTCCTTCAAGGACAGAGAGCCAAGATTCTCCTTGGTTTCAACAGGCAAATATGCCTTTCAAGAGCAAAAGACAAATGATTACCCTTCAGTAGAAGGGAATTTAAGGAGACCACATGATTCAGCCATAAAAAGAATGATGATAGCTGTTAAACTTGAATGAACCTTATTATTGGAATTATTACGCTACGTGAAGAAAGCCAGTCACAAAAGACCCCCTACTACATGATCCCATTTATATGAAAGTGCAGAGTAGGGAAATCTGCAGACAGAGAGTAGAACTCAGGGGTGGGGAGGAAGAGGGAATAAGGGGGTGATAGCTGAAGCAGACAAAGTTTCTTTTTGAGGTGATGAAAATGTTATGAAATTGACTGTAGTGATAATTGTACATATGTGTGAAGATACTAAAAACCACTGACCTGTATACTTGAAATGGGTGAATTGTATCGCATGTGAATTATATGTCAACAAAGCTGTTTAAAAGAAGAAGGAGGATGAGGAGGAGAAGGATGAGGAGGAGAAGACCACATGGAGAGTGGCCTGGATGACTCCAGAGCCCACAGCATCTTGGCAGGAGATACTGTCACCACCGTGACATGCCACCATGGGTCATTGTATCTCCAGATCCCAGGAAGCCCCAGGGACCCCAGAGACGCAACTCCCACTTGCAGCACCCTGAGTGGCATCTCACCACTGAGGATGCTGACAGCTCTCGCCGTTGGAGATGTCTACGGAAGCCACTGCAGAGCCCTCACGCCTCAGATTTGTCCATTAGATCTGAGTCCCCATCTGATGGGACCACACCATCTAGCCCTCTAGCCCCTTTGTCCACACCCACTTAAAGACGCACTCAGGACACTAAAGGAGGGCTTCCTCTGCCTCCTCAGACCATCCCCTGCCTTCTGTTTCCTAGACATAACTGCCCAGAGCACATTTCCAGCCACAGAAGGAGGTGGAAGTTTCACTCACCTCATCTCCTACTTCTCCCCAGTCACCACCTATTCTGGACACCTCCTTAAATACACCACATACACCCATTTACTCTTCTTCTACCTGGAGCCCTCCCCTCCTACGTGTTGCCCCCTACCAAACTTCAGGTTATTGCTCATATGTCCCTTTCTCCATGAGGCCTAACCTAACTGCCTCATTTAAAATTATAACCCTAACCTCCTTTACCCCTCTCTATTGTTTTTCTTTTTCTAATTTCTTTTCTACTTTTCTTTAAGTTTTATTGTTATTATATTTTATTGATTATCCTATTACAGTTGTCCCAATTTTCCACCTTTGTCCCCCACCACCCAGAACCCCCACTCCCTCAGTCTATTGCTTTTCCATGTACTTCTCATATCTATGTTCCTTACTCAGTGTGTTGCCTGCCATCCCCCACTGCCCCATAAGCTCCAGGGGGACATCACTTACGTCTGTTTTGTTTACTGAATATATACTTGACCCCTAGAACAGGGTCTAGACACAGTGGTCATGCAGTAAATATTTGTTGTGTGAATGAATTCCCTCTAGATAACTGCTTCAGCTTTCAGATGGGATGTGCGAACTGTGAACCTACTATTACCAAGGGCTCCTCATTCACGATGCAGCCTCTTCCAACCTCCAGAGCCCAACAAGGGCACCACGAGGCTAAGTTTAACTACTTTTCTACTCTCCTTAAGGAGGAAGCGTGTATCCCCAAATCTAACAGAACTGTGACCATTGGCCTGTTCTACCCCTGCTTCCAAAGCACCATTAGAAGGCTAGACCTCGGGGAATATAGCATCTGCCTGCAGCCACCAAGAACAGTGCTTTCTCCTGGCCAGCTAGAATTTATTCTTCAAGAAGCTTTTACATCCTGTTTTCATGTGTCATCTCTACTGAAACATCCTAAGATTAGAAGGGAAAACACAGGTAAAAACACTTGCAAACTGTAAACATGGCAACTGTCATATCTGCATCTAGTAATTCTTTGTTTATTTATGCTTTCCTTCGCAAGACTATAAACCCCTGAAGAGCACAGACCAGGCATGTCCCAGTCGCCGCTGAGACTGTATTTAAGGTGCACAGCATCCCTCAGCGTGCACAGCAAGTGTTCATCAGTTTCCTCTATGATCATCATTACGTGATTGGATCTGGATCGTCCTGGATCTCAGTGAGGGAGCAAACTGCTAAAGCGTACACACCCCAGGGACCAAGAAGTGAACCCAAAGAATAATCAGAAAAGCTTCCGCACCTTTTGATAGGTAGATACCCAGTGGCCTCCATCTCTCCCCCATTCCCAAAGTGGTGCAAAAGACATAGGAAAAGTAAAGCTAAAGGAACCAAGTTCCTACATTCTTATCAAAATTCCAGACGAAAAACAAAGCCAGGATAGGCAGAGGAAGTGGGCTTGGGAAGGTGGCCCAAGGGTCGCCTTGGATCTCCCAGCGCCAACGTAGGACTCTCTGAGCGCCCCCTATCGGTCTGAGAAGCGTTTCGCCCGCGTAGACAAGTTGGCTCTGGCTACTTTCAACTCAGTCTCTGGGTTCACAGAGTAGGAAGAGCAGGAGAAACGACCCTTAGAGGCTCCGAGGGCTAGTGATAGAAGGGGAAAAGATTAGAAAGCGAGGACAGAGGAGGGTCCGGCAGGGGCTGCAGGGAACCGCGCAACAGGCTGGGAAGAAGAACCTGGGGAAGTCGAAGTGGGGGAGCTTTGCCACCGAGAACTGGGGGAAAGAACAGAAAGAGAACAGATCCCTCAGCGAAGAAGTCCGACAGAGTTTGTGAGCGTGAGGGTGCTCGGAGGGCTGCAGGGCTGCGAGGGTCCCGAGAGCGCCCGGAGAGAGGAAGGGGCGCGCCATCAGGGAGGATCCCAGATGGGCCAGGCGCCCTGCCTACCCACCTGAGGCTGCCATGCCGCGGGGCGCAACTCTCACACCCGGCTCGGCTCGCTGCGCGTGTGGGGCCTGGTGAACGGAGCGGGGCCGGCGGCGTCCCTGGGCACAGGGCCGGAGGGGACGCCGGCTCTCCGCGCAGGACTAGCCGCTGCTCTGATGCTTCCTCCCTGAAGGCTGCGAGGACTCGCCGCGAGGGCGTGTCCACAGGGCCCGCCCCGCCTGCGCCTGCGGGGCTGAGCCCCGCGGCACCTGCACCCCCAGCCGTTGCGGAGGGGAAGTGAGAACCCCTGTCCCGCCTGCCAGCAGGCTCCCCGCACAGCCTCCACTCCCCCCACCCCCTTCCACCGTCTCTCAACGTAGGGAAGAGGCTGGGGGCTTCACGCCACGTGCACCCACTCCCCACGAAACCAGCCTAATCTTGTCACCATGAAAGGCAACCCGAAGTGGAGAGGTTGTTGAGAGGGGAGGGAGGAAGAAGGTTGAGCGGCCTGTCCGACCCCTGTGACCTGGAGCTGGGTGGGGGTTTATGAGCACAGCTGGCCGACCCATCTCCCCACCCCCTGGGGCTTTCTCCCTGAGTCGCTGCCCCGGCAGGAAAGGGGTGGGGGCAGGAAGGGGAAGAGGTACCTTCCCTGGCACCTGGCCCTGGGTGCCAGACGTTGCCCTTGACTACCCTTCAGTAACTCCTTGGACTTGGTCTCCTGGTGGCACACTAATACTAACGATATCTCACATGATGAACACATAATGTAGTTATCTTTTTAAGTCTGGTGCATTGGAGGTAGCCCTCATCGCGATCTTCACGTTAGAGCTAAAGAAATACGTGAAATATTCCAAGTACTGTATCTTGCTCAGACTCCCGTGGGGAGAAAACGCTCCCGAGGTTCCACACGAGGCCTGTCTGAGTCCGGAGATAGAGCTCTCACTTAACTCTTGCACTCGCCTGCCAGCTTCTTGTCCTCCTTCCTTTGCCTGCCCCTGTAACTGATATGAGTAGCACTGTGCTTTGGGGTCCTCGGCAATGCAGGGTCCAAGAAGATGGATCCAGAGAGCAGAGATCAGGGAAGGATAGGCTTAGGCAAAGGTGGAAATAAATGGATTTACGAGGGGAAATGCCAGAGTTGAGGCCGAGAATTCATTTTCTGCTGCTGCCATAACAAAATGGCTTAAAATAACACAGATTTATTAACTTATTGTTCTGCATTTCAGAAGTTCCAACATGAGTGAGTGGCCCTGGGCTGAAATCAAGGGTCAGCAGGGTTGAGTTCCTTTCTGGAGGCTCTAGAAGAGAACCATTTCCTTGTCCTTTTCAGCTTCTAGAGACAACACACAGTGGCTCATGGCCTCCGTCATCTTCCAAGGCAGCAACATAACATCTCTCCGACCCTGCTTCGGGGTCGTTGTATCTCTCTCTGACCCTCATCTGCCTCCCTCTTCCATTTTTAAGGATTCCAGCAATTACACTGACCCGCCCAGAGAGTCCAGGAAAATCTCCCTGTTTGAGGTCAGCTGACTAGCAACTTTAATATCATCTACAACCGTAATTCTCTTTTGCCAAGTAACATAACATATGCACAGGTTCTAAGAGTTAGGACGTAGGCATCTTTGGGGTGGGGGGAAGGTGTTACTCCGCCTACCACAGTCCTGAATTCCTAAAGAGGAGATGAGCTTGCCACCTGCTATACCTTACACCAGGGGTGTCAAACTCATTTTCAGGAAGGAGGTGGGGTGAGGCCACATCAGCTTCACAGTTGCCTTCAAAGGGCTGAATGTAATTTTAGGACTGTGTAACTGTAACCACCCTTAATAGTTAAGCGAGAGCTCAGCACTGCCACCAGGTAGAAACAAGGTGCCAGGGCTGGATAAAACAAGGTGGAGGGCCAGATTCGGTTCATGGGCCTTGTGTTTGCCACCTGTGCCTTACACCTACACCATACATTCAGGACTTCTCTGCCCTCCAGATCAGGTTAGACACACACACACACATACACACACACCCATTGTATACTTTCACAGCCCTATATTGTTCTTTAGTAAAAATTGCATAGATATTTTTGGGCACTTATTTAAATTTATGTCTCCTCCATTCAACCCTAAGTCCCTCAGAGGCAGGATCCAAGCCTGCCTTTTTCACTGTAGAACCTTCAGCACTTGGAGCCAACTGTGACACAGGGAGTATGCTCAAAGTATTTGAATGAGTGAATATGGCCAGGAAATCCTTAAGTTTAAGATAGCGTGGAATTTTCAGATGCTGAAAATCTCGGAACTCTAAGCTTGGAGGAAGGGAATATAAGATGTAGAAAATAGGTTGTACATAATAAAAGCCATCCGAGGAAGGAAAATTGTGAGCTAAAATTTGGAAATGTTGAGTTTGAGGTACCCGTGGGATATCCTGGGTGCTATGTCATTGTGGAAGAGAGAAATGGGGCTTAATGGCCTGTCTGGCATGTCACCCTTGGAGTTAAAGCTGCACGAGTGAATGAGGAGGAGCGAATAGAGAGCAAGAACCTGGCCTCAAAGGCAGAACTACGGGGAAGGGCCATGCTCAGGGGCCACAGAAAGAAGAGCCGCAAAGGATTGCCAAGTCACTAGAGAAGTGGGATAAGAGGCAGGCCAGAAAAACCAGGAAGCCAAGGAAGGAGGGTTTTGAGGAGAAGGTTATCAGCAGGGTAGATCACAACAGGGTGATCAGGGAGAATAAGATTTGATATGAAAGCAATAGATCACCAAGGTTACCAGTAACATCCGGGAGTCCAACCTGGAGCAGCAGGACCTGGGCTGCTGGAAGACGAAGAGATGGAATGGGTGGTGAGCAAGACAGTTGGGACAGGGACACAGATCTGAACAGAAAGACAGGGGCCCCGAATTCTTACATCAGCCCTCTAAATCCTCTCCAAGCCCACTTTGGGACTTTGAGCAAGCTATAAACTCCAAAACCTTGCTTCTTCATGTGTACAGAGGGCATTCCAGCTCAGAAAACACCAGGGCTGTGTGCAATATCTCATTTGGAGAACTGTGCTCGAACACTGGTCTTCCAGGCTCTATCCCCTCCCGCACCCGCTCTCCCTCTCCCTGCCTGTGGGCCCGGCAGGTCTGTACTCCTTGTCAGAATATAGATGAATGTACTGAGGGTATGTTCATGTATTTGAGGTCATCTCCCCTGATCATGCATACCCCACCCCACTTCTAGCTCCAGATGTTAGGGAGTGAAGGCCCTTTTCTGCTTCCTACCCAAGAGAGTCTGGACAACTTTGACCCAAAAGCATACTTCTGTTCATTCCATGCAAATACTTGTTAGGACTATTACAGGGTGTCTGCTAGTTGTGGGTAAGGTCCTGGGGCTGGACCACCTGTCCAAACCCTGAACGCTCCCATAGCTGCACCACACTGACCTCTGGAATTTGGCCAGGAAGGGGATTCAGAGGCCAACATTCCCTTAGGGAAATGGCATAACTTGTTCTTGACATTGGCAGTCCCACCCGGTTTCTTTGCAGAGCAGAAGGGGTTGGGGGAAGTGGTGTCTGTCTCTGCATCTCCATTGGATGGTTTTCGCAGAATGTGGAGGGGAGGGTGGCTGCCCCTCTGAAGGGCCCTGCTCTGCCCCTGTGCCTGGCTCTTGGGGCAGGGTCTGCACTCAATCCCTCCAGCACCAGATGGCCCGAGGATGGGTGCTAGGCAGGATGGAAAACCTGGACCAGGCTGCTACCCAACAGTCTTGTTGGCTTGGCGAACAGGAAAGGCCAGAGAGATGAGCACATGTCATCTAAGGAACAGAGGGGTGAGGAAGGGGGAGAAATTCCTGGTTTTTACATCTTCAAGATGCTATTTCATAATGTCTCAGGCCTGGGGACCAGAAACTTTTTCCTAGTTATAAAGACCTCACTTGCTAGGATAAAAGGTAGAGGTAGAGGAGCATGCCATAGTGGTTGTTCTTAATTCATCTTAATCTTCTTGACTATCCTATGAGGAAAGTACTAATAGCATGCACGTTTTACAGATACCAAAGTTAATTAACTTGCCCAAAGGCACACAGCTAGTAAATTGCAGAGCTGAGTTTTAAACCCAGATGGTCTGGCTCCTGAGTTCATGCTCCTGCCCACTACAGTAGGCAGTAAGTGCTTGAAGCAGACCCTGCTGTGATCTGAAGGGCCACACAAATCACCACTGGCCTATGCCAGCTTCACCTCCCATTGCAGGTAAGTAGGACAATAGCTCTCTGTCACCTGCAAGTTCCCCCTCCTCTACCAAGAGTACCTTTCCCTCGTGAAACATGAGCATCAGGGGAGGGCCCTCCCTCCGAGTTCCTCCAGCATCCCCACCTCTTCCCACCTCCCTGTCAGTGTCCCATAAGACAATCAGCATCTTTCACCAGCGCATCTCCGGTGCCTAGTGAAGGCCGGCACATAGGAGATGTTCAACAAGCATTAGCTGTTTGTTTTTAAATCATCAAGTTCAACCTGCTCTGTTTTTTACAGATAGACACTGGTATGCAGGTGACACAGTCTGGCCAAGGACACACAACCTTCACCTGAGGGCCCTCTTCTTTGCTTTGATCAGGAGATCAAGGATAATCCATGTGTTCACATACACAGGATGGAGTGGGTAAAGACTGGACCACAGGGGATGGGCTGGTGGGCCATCACAGGTGGCAGAGGGAAAGGAGTTCCAGGGTTCTAGGTGTCTAGTTTTGCCTTGGAAACACCCTGGATTTATAAAGACTGCTGCCTTTTCTATCTGCTCAGGACAGTTTCAGCCCAATGCAGCAGGGAATCATACTAAAACCCAGAGCAGGCTATTTGGGGGCCTGTAGCTTTTCAGGAACAGGTGGCTTTGCAGATGAAGCCTAGCCGTCTTGCAAGAGTGAAGCCTCCTTCCCCACTCACCAAAATGACCAGTCCGCATGAAGGTTCCACCGCAGCCCAAAAGCCCCTCCTGGGACCATGTGGAACAACGGCAGTGCCCATCTCCAGGCCCTGGATCAAGTTCAGAGGCACAGACATTGGGCATCAACTGTGTGGCCAGCTCTGCTCAGAGTGCTGTCACTTAGGTTTCTTGAGTCTTTACATCAAACCTGTGAGGTAGGACTGTTATCATCCCATTTTACAGATAAACTGAGGCTTCAGTGAGGTAATCCACTGGACCCAAGGTCGCTTGATTTTGAAGTCAAAGCTAAATTTTGAATTTAAATCCATTTTTTACACAAGAGCTGCCTCTTGTCATGCATTGTGATTCAGAGGCCACCCCAGCTATTCTGTTTTAGTTCCATGATTCCCCAACCCACATGTAACCTTAGTAACCAGAAAATGGAGTGCTGCAGAGATTACTGGTCACATATCTAATATCTATTGTCCTCGTGCTTCTGAGTAACAAAATTCCAATTTATTGGGGACAGCAATATACTCAGCCAAAAGACTCCATTCCCCAGCATCTCTTGCAACAAAGATATAAATGGAAGTCATTGGCTAGGGCATCAAGAAAGATTCTTTATAGGAGGCTTAACTCTGCTGGAATATACCCTTCTCTCTCTCCCTCCCCCCACCACCTGCCTCTGTTCCTGACTGGAACATGAATGAAATAGCTGGAGATTCAACAGCCCTCTTCAATTATGAGGGGACTGCGTGAACAAAAGCCACACACTAAAGATTGTAAAGCAGGAAGATGGTCAGTCTGACTCCCTACTGACCATGGAACCCCCAGTTAAGCTCCAGGTTTCCACCTCTGAATTCTTTTACATGAAAGAGAAATAATTACATCTCTGTCTTGTCTGAGCCATAATTACTTGTGTTCTGCTTTATGTAGCCAAGCCTTATTCTTTCCTGATGTGAGAACAGGTGCTAACATTTATTGAGCACCAACTATTATCCATGAACTTTCTTATGCTAATTCAGTTAATCCTCACAATGATTTCGAATCATAGGTATTACCTCGGTTTTTATCATAGGTACCATCATCCCTTCCCGGGGGGAAAAAATTGATATTCAGAGATGTTAGATAAATTTTCCATGGTCATTTAGCCGGTAGCACACTGGGACTCAAACCCAGCTCAGAGTGAGCCCAATGTCCAGGGCCTCTCCATTGTACAGTAGCATAATGGGTGACTTCAAGGAGTTAATTAAAAGTGCTTCTGAGGACACCTGGGTGCTTGCAAGTGGAGGGTCACCACTGAGTCCTCGGCACCTCAAGTTGCATGCAGATGGTGCCTTCGTTTGTGCATGAAAGCATATCTTGCACATTTTCTATTTCCGCCTTCTGAGGTGCTGAAGCAGAAAGTCTAGCCAGCTGTAATAGAAATTTTAGGACTTAGTCTCATTGACTCTCAGAATGTTAAAGTTGGAAAACACCCTAAGAGGTCATCAGTGGACACATGTAGAAACTAAGGCCAAGAAAGGCAAAATGACTTTTCAGACATCATACGTTGAGTTAGGGACAGAACCAGGATTAGATATTATAGTCCTGTCTCCTAGTCTCGTATTTTTTTAGCTATGTCTCATCGCCTATTTTTTTGTCTACCAGTAAAAAACAGCAAGTGCAGAAAATTCTTTCCTTGATATATTGCTTTAATTTTGTAGCTGTTTCCCATAAATCTACCACAAGCTCCCAGAAGGTTAAAATGAACTTGAAAATGTGTAGGATAAGCCCCACTTTTATATATTGCCAATTTACTAATATCTTGTTAAGGATTTTTCCATCTGCACTTGTGGGAATATTGGTCTGTAATTGTCTTCTTTGTAATGCCTTTATCAGTTTTTGGTATCAGGATTAATGTGGCTTCATGAAACAAATTTGAAAGTGTTTCCTTCTCCATTTTCTATCAGAGAAACATTGGTCTTATTTCTTTCTTAAATGTTTGATAGAATTAACCAACAAACCATTCTAAGCCTAAACTTTTCTTTGTGTAAAAGTTTTGCTAACAGTTTTAATTGTATCAATATTCAGGCTATCCAAATGTTGTATTTCATCTTGTGCTACTATTGGTCAATTGTATTCTTCACAGAACTTGCCCACTTCATCTAAGTTTTTAAAATTTATCAATATGAAGTTATTCATAATATTTCCTATTATACTTGTAATATCTGTAGGATCTGTAATGGTAGCTCTCTTTTATTTCTGTTATTGGCAATTTGTGTCTTCTCTCTCTCTCTCAGTCTAAGTAGATGTTTGTCAATTTTACTGAACTCTCCAAAGAAGCTGCTTTTGGTTCTGTTAATTTTTCTATTGCTTGTTCACTATTTTGTTGTTTTGAGCTCCTTATTATTTCCTTCCTTCTCCTTACTTTGGGTTCACTTTGCTCTTGTCTAGCTCCCTAAGGTTTAAACCTTGGTGATTGATTTTATTCATTTCATCTTTTCTAATATAAACATCGAGAGCTCTAACTTCCCCCTAATTGGATGCTTTAGCTGCATCTCCCAAATCCGGTATGTTGTGTTTTCATTATAATTTAGTTCATAATATTTTCTAATGTACTCTAATTTCATCTTTGAGCCATGGTTTATTTAAAAGTGAGTTAGTCTTCAAATATTGTGGGGTTTTTTTTTTAAAGATACCTTGTCACTGATTTCCATTATGGTCAGAATGTAGATTTGGTATGCTTTTAAATATTTTAATTTATGGAGGTTTGTTTTATGGTCCAGTTATGATCTATCTGGACAGTAAAATAATATGTATTCTGCAGTTCTTGGGCACATTGCTAATGAGCTCAGATGACTCGCAGTGCTGTTCTGATCTTTGCTAATTTTTGTCCAGTCCTATCAGTTGCTGAGAGATGCGTGTACAAACCTCCAACTATGACTGTAGAATTATCTAACTCTCCCTTTAATTCTGACAGTTTTTCTATCATGTTTTTGAATCTCTGTTATTAGGCATTCCTAGGCATATACACATTTAGATTGCTATGACTTTCTGATGAGCCTTTTACCTGTAGTAAGTACTGTGTAAATACTTTTATTGTTTTATTTTTAGGGAGAGGGGGAGGGAGGAAGAAGGAGAGGGACAGGAACATCAGTGCGAAAGAGAAACATCAATCAGTTGTCTCTCATACATGCCCAGACCCAGGACTGAACCCAAAAGTCAGCTATGTGCCCTGACCTGGAATCAAACTTTTGCTTTGTGAGACAGTGCCCAGCCAACAGAGCCACCCCAGCCAGGGCTCTTTGTCTTCACATTTACTTGATCTGATCAGCCATTCATTACTCTTAGGCTTACTGTTCACATGGTGGCATGATTTTCCATTCACTTACTTTCAACCTATCTGCATCTTAACACTCCACCTATATCTCCAAGGTAGAGAGCACATACTAAGATCTTTCTCTTTATCAATTTTTACAATATCTCCCTTTCTATTGGGGCATTTTGTGTATTTATATTTAATATGAGTATTAATATGCTCAGATTTAGGCCTACCATCTCACCATTTATTTGTTGTTTGCCCCCTCTGTATTTTTCTCCTCTATTCATCCTTTCCTGACCACTTGCTTTAATGTAAGAATTCCATTTTAATTTATTTATTGACTATTTAGCTATACCTTTTTTGAGTTAATTTTTATTGGTTGTTCTAGGAATTAAAATATATATTCTTAATTTGTTGAAGTCTAGAGTTAATGTTTTATTGCTTCTCATAAAAATACAAGAACTATAAAAATTTTTATATTTCTTATGTTGTTAGAGCCACTCACTTACTCTTTCCTATCCCTCTACTTTGTGTTACGGTTATACATATAACATTTACATGTTCATGATATGAACACCCAGAAGACAATGTTACAATTTTTACATCAAGTGTTGTCTTAATACATGTTATTTTAAATTAATTAAAAGGGAAAATAGTCATTTCCATTTTCATATATATTCCACTTCTGGTGCATGTCCATGTTCTGTGTAAAATCATCTCTTAAACCAACTAATACCACTTTGGTAACTACTCCATGGAATCACAGGAGTCCTCACATAGTAATCAGGACCACTGGCTAAATTTAAAAGAGAGAGAGACAGAAGAAGTTTGGGCACAGTTTGCTCTCTTGCTCTCTCCTTTCTGGGATGACTCTCCTCACTTTGCAGCCGCTATATCCGCTGATCCTTCCAGACAGTCGGACTGTGTATGATCTGTCTGAACTTCAGCTACCTCACAGGGCATGAACTGGGGCCTGCTATCTGTCAAAAAGCTATAAAATGCAGAAACCCAGTGCTGTTCACTCCCCTCCAGTGCCTGCCTCCCCTCCCATGCCTGCTTTTTGTTACCCTCTAGTGCTCTAGGCATGCGTTGTTTGTTTTGTCCAGAGTTCATGGTGCTAGCTGTGAAAGGGTTGGTCCAATAGAAGCCATTCCTCTATTATTAGAATCTAAAACCACTAGCATCTTGCCCTGGCTCGCGTGGCTCAGTGGATTGAGCACCAGCCTGTGAACCTAATAGTTGCTGGTTCAATTCCAGGTCAGAGCACATGCTAGGGTTGCAGGCCAGGTCCCCAGCAGAAGGCATAGGAGAGGCAACTGATCAATGTTTCTCTCACATAGATGTTTCTCTCTCTTCCTCCCTTCCCCTCTCTCTAAAAATAAATAAATAAAATCTTTAAATGATAAAAATAAAATAAATAAAACCACTAACATCTTGAGCCCATGAGCCCAGTGAAGAGATGGATCATCTGGACGGTTGCTTGAGGGGCCGCCCTATGAGGAACGCTAACACATCACAGGGATAAATCAGAAAGATGGTGCCAATTAATTCAGATTTCCACAGGTCACTCCTTATGTAATAGGTGAAATGCGAATTCTGTTGCTTAAATAGATACATCCCTCAAGTGGACATTTAAGTACTAAAACAGTCCATTGATCTAGACATGCCTCTAGGTCAGTACATGTGCATCTAACTCATTCTTTTAAAAAGTTGTGTAATACTCCATAGCATCATACTATACCAACTCTCCCCTACTGATGGAATTTCACGTTAACTTCTTATTTTCCTTTAGGTTAGAGTCCTCTTTTTGCCCCTACAAAGCCATGGTACAATAAATTTCCTGAAATGCTTCTTCATGTACTGCTGTAATTCTTTCTGTAGGATAGATTACAAAAAGCGGCATTGCTGGATTGAAGGATTTGTACATTTTTAATACATATTAGAATACTTTCCAGAGAGGCTGTATAAATTCATATTCCACACCCATACTGATGATCTCACCAGTCTTTTTTATTTTTGCCAATCTAATAGATCAAAATGCTGTACTTTTTAATTGTCCTAATTTGTATTTCCTTGAATAGAAGGAGGTTGAGAATCTTTTTATATTGCTGATGACTTACAGTTGTCGTTTTTTTCTGGAAGTCTGTTGATATGCTTTGTCAAATTCTAATTGGATTGTCTTTTATAAAATTGGTTTGTAGGAGCTATGGTACATTAGCAACATTTGTCCTTTGTCATCTATATTTTAAGTATTTAGTCTACCATTTATGTTTTGACTTTGTCTATAGTATCTTTTGCTATTCAAAAATATGTTCATTCTCAAGAGGTGATGTATGACTATTATGTTTAGGTGGTGACCCTTAAGATATCCAGGTTTTATCTTTTGCTTCAGATGGTCTTCTTTACTTTGTGATTTTATAAACGATCCCTTATATTTGTTTCTAATATTTTTATATTTCATATTTAGATGTTTAATCCATCTGGCATTTATTTTTGCATATGATGTGGGGTAGAAGTGTAACCATGTTTTTTTCCAGATGGATAGTCTGTTCTGCCAGCATTATATATTAAGTAATTCATCTTTCCCCTCTAAATAAAATGTTATTTTTATTTATATTAGGTCCTCATTTAAATTTGTTTCTGGACTCTTTATTAGGTTCTACTTGCATTACAGTCATGTGCTGTTCAATAACAAAGATACATCCTTAGGTAAGCAATTTTATCGAGCGCACTTACACAGACCTAGATGGTGTAGCGCACCACACACCGAGGCTGTATGGTAGAGCCCATTGCTCCCAGGCTACAAACCTGTACAGCACATTACTGCACAAAACAACACGAGATCAAATCAAGCACAAGGGAACACAATGCCATCAAGAGATGTGGTCAACACAGATGTATGAGGCTGCTGCTGGCTTAACATGGCATACTGTTGTGCAGCAATTTTTGTAAGGAGAAAAAATAATATAAAGTGTAATAAATACATCAATCAGTTACATCATGGTATATCATCATTATCAAGAATCATGTACTATATATAATTGTATGTGCTATACAGTTTAGGTTTTCTCTCATAAGTTCCAGGTACATATCTTCAGCTACTGGCTAGATATTTAAAACTCAACATTTCCAAACTAAAATCTATAAACTAGTTCTGATAGTCTTCATCTTGGTGCAGAGTACTACCACCCACTGACCTCCCAATGGCCTAAGCTAAAAGCTTGGATCATCCTCTCTTCCTCCCTCTCCTTCCTCACCTGGATCCAGTCCCCATGTCCAACACATATGATTTCTGCTGCTTTGATTGCATTCTCTTCTCTCCACCCCCACCGACCCATGTCCTAATTCAAGCCCCATCGTTTCTTCTCTGGATTCCTGGATAGCCTCCTAAATGATCTTCCTGCCTGGAGATTTTATCCCTCCGATCTATTCTCCACCAGAATAATCTTTCCAAAGCACAAATCAGCATGTCCTTTGCCTGTTTAAATTCCCTCAATGAATCTTTGTAGTAGGTTTTAATCCCTAAGTACCCCTGTACTATTTTCCTACCCTTTTTTACCATCTTCTCTCTCTGTTCCTCCCTCCCCCACCGACCACTCTGTGCTTGAAACATATAACACCTGTCCGTAAAGTATCCAGCCACATGCTATGAAAAATGGAGACATTTATCGAAGAAGATACAGGAAACATTGTACATGGGGCAGTGACACCTCAGTCCCCTTTAAAGACCTGTGTAGGACTTCACGTAATCCTCAGAGCATCTCTTCCACTGTTCAAAACACTCTGCAAAATCCTGTGTTGGAACTGTCATCAGCTGCCCTGTTGTATTATCCTGAATCTCATTGACAGTCTGAAACTTTTCCCTTTTCAGAGGTGATTTTAGTTTTGGGAAAAGCCAGAAGCCACAGGGTGCCATATCTGAGCTATAGGGGGGCTGAGTCACCTGGGTGATTTGATGTTTTACCAAAAACCTCTGCATGAGACATGATGCATGATCAGGCGCATTGTTGTGATGAAGCTGCCAGTCACCAGTTGCCCATAGCTACAGCCATTTTTGATGTATTACATCTCTTAATTGATGAAGAAGATTGAGGTAGTACCCCTTATTAATTGTTTGGCCTGGTAGGGCGTACTCACAGTGGACAACACCTTCTCAGTCAAAAACCACAGTTAACATAGTCTTGATCTTGCTGTGACTTTGCCCACCTTCTTCAGGCCTGGAGATGCAGGCGACTTCCATTGGGATGACTGGGCCTTTGTTTCTTGATCATAGCCACAGACCCATGATTCATCTCCAGTGATGACCTTTTTGAGGAAATCTAGTTCACTGGTAGTGGTTTGAGTCAAGTCATTAGCAACTGCAGCATGATGTTCCTTCTGCTGCCATCACACATTTCATGCCAAGATCCTGCACCAAAACCTCAGACACAGTAGTTTTTGGAATCCCCAGATCAGCTTCTAGTTCTCATACTGTTAGTCACCAATCTTTGTTGATTGCAGCTGGTACACGTTCAACATTCTCAGATGTTCTGCTTGTTGCAGGCCTTCCAGAACATGGATCACTTTCAACAGATTCTTCACCATCTTTGAAGCGTTTGTGCTGCACTGTTATTTGCACTGCACTCACTGCATCATCCCCTAAAGCCTTCTGAATCGTCTGAATAGTTTCCACAGAGGAATGTGTTAGGCTTCTAACACAATATTTGATGCAGATTTGTTGCTCTACTTTCGCAGTCATTTTGAATATGACAGCCACATAATACATATCTCATTCAATGGCATCTACCACCCCCACTGACTAGTACAGTGAAGTTGTCATTGTTCATGTGCATTCCAGTCCAGTCTCCTTGGCTGCCAGGTTACATCAATGTCACACAAACCATTCTCATTATATTAACAATGGCTGGACTCTTTGTGCACAGGCCTTGTATTTATAGTTCCTATTAATGAGCCTTATTGTTCCACTTTCACACCTCCACACCTCTGCACATTTTGTTCCCTATGCTGGGACTGCCCTACCTCTCTTCCTTCCTCAGGACTCAGGTCAGAGAGCCTGTCTCTGGGTAGCTTTCCCGGCTTATCTCTTCTCCCTCTCATTTCCCCTCCTCCACTCCTTGCTACCCCAACTTGCATCACTCTGTGGTGCATTCTATTGTCTCTTTCTGCCATGAGTCAGAGAGCTCCCAGGGGCTCAGACTATATCTTTGGCCCCATTGGACCCCCATTACCTGGCACATTATAGGTACTCAGAAAATGTCATCCAAATAAATGAATAGATACCTGAAGGTCAGGAACAAAAGGACAGAAGAGGCAGAATTTGAGAAAATGACAGTGTTTTCTTGCTGTTGGTCATGGGGTGCAGCTGCAGGGCAACAGGTTTTTTTAAATACTCTGAAATATTGATATATTAAATAAGTATACAGTTTATATACAGACATAGATAAAACCAATAACTATTTTTCACTGTTATTATTGGTATATTATTATTATTGATAATTAGCTATTATTAATAAATGTATTTAATTATGTTTATAAGTTATTGATCAATCTATTTACTAAAAAAGAGTCTAAGAGGAAATATATCTAAATATATGGAGGTGAGGTTATGGATAACTTTTAATTTTTCTGATACAAAATATATAAATTTTATCATGAGAAATAAGTGACTTTTATTTTTTAAATATTTTATTTTATTTATTTCATTTTTATTTTTAGACAGAGGGAAGGGGAGGGAGAAAGAGAGGGAGAGAAACATCAGTGTGTGGGTGCCTCTTGCACACCCCTTACTGGGGACCTGGCCTGCAACACAGGCATGTGGCCCAACTGGGAATCAAACCAGTGACACTTGGGTTCACAGGCCAGCACTCTATCCACTGAACCACACCAGCCAGGGCTAGAAATAAGTGACTTTTAACAAAGAGAGCTCATTCTATCTACATATGTAGAAGAGACTTCTTTAGCTGTAGACCACCTAGGACCAGGGTCCTTCATGCCTAGTTTAAGAACTACTGCCCTGTCTTGCATCTCCTAAACATGCTCAGCAGCCCTTTAATTGGGGCTGCCCTGACCTCCTTCACTCAGACTTGCCCCCCACCGCCCGGCAGTCCTGGGCCTCAGGGGCTGGCCCTCTGTGAGCTATGCTGTTCCTGGTAACTGGTTAAGAAATCTGAGCTTCCTCTCCTGGTCAGTCTGCAGACTTTGCTTCAGAGGGCGGAAGTTGGGTATCCTCTGTGAGCAATGAAGGGGCTTTTGCCTCCTCGAGTTTTCTCTGGAGCGAGGGTTGTCTTCCTCTGGGACTCTTGCTTTTTCACCTCCCTCCACTAGCCGTTAGACATGGGTCCTGAGACCAACGCTTGAGTCAACTGGCTTGAAGTTGTTGGCTTTGTGTGTACACAATGTCTTCCTCATCTGGCACTTTCAACCTTTCAATCTCCTTGAAGTCCACACCACGACTTGCCAATTAAAAGCTTTGTTTCTCTCTAGATTTTCTGCAAGTTCTTCCAATTCATTTCTGTGATTTCCATTGGCTTAGTGCCACTTTCCTTTCCAAGTCTGGCCAACCTTCTGGCAGAAGTTCTTCAAAAATTGGCCAATCCAATATTATAACATAATGTTATATAAATATAAAAATAATATGTTATTTAAAAATCATATGTACATATATCCTTTATAATATGACAAGTTTTCATCTAAGAACCTCAGCCCCCTAGAAAATTATACATACATACATCAAAATTTCCTCCTGAATTTGTAATTTCGCCTCTCAAATTGTTCAGGCACCCACGGAGCTGAGCAGAAGCAGGCCCCTAGTTTCACTGCATGTGGGACTCAGCAGGGTGACTGCAGACCTCTCGACATGGACACTTCCCCTCTGGGGCCCTGCACCTCAGCCTGGACTGCAAAGTCAGGCCCCAGCAGCTGCCTCTTGGCTTCACTTGACCGCAGCTTTGCTCTAGGACAGCTTCCTGGCTCTTGAGACAGTCGACTCTTCTCTGCCTCTCCGACACTGTCCCACTTATCTGCTTCTTTTCTCCCCTGAACGCCCTCTCACTTCCTTCCTCACCAGACAGGAGTGGCTGGAGGGTAGGAGGGTGGGGTCACAAGCAAACTCTGCCTGGTCTGTTCCTTTCTCCTTCATTCCACTGATACCATCCTCACAGGCTTCTCTCCCTTTGTCCCACATTCTCACTGTTTCTTTTCTGGTTTGTTGTTATTGTTGCTTTACTGTTGAATATAAAACTAATACGTATATATCAGGAAACAGGAGGTAGGGTAAGCCCTTATTCAGTTTCTTGGGGGCTTGATAGTCCCGTACATTGACTATTGGCTGGAACTGGCTTAAAGACACAAGAAAAGGACTTGAAAACTCCATCCCATCTTCTTAATCGTTTCCCTCTTCCCCCAAAATGTTTTCTTAAGGGTGAAAATGAGAAGCGTGACCATGATGCCAAGATCCTCTTGGGGTCCATGGAGCAGTATCCCCCCTGTTCAATTTACTTGAATACATCAAAATTCAGGAAGCTATAGACACAAAAAATTAATGAATACTCATCGCAGAAATAGTAAAATATAACCAAGTCAAAAAGCAAAAGTAGAAGCGAGCTGCAGCCCCTTCAGTCCGCACTCGTGCCGCAGCAGCACCACGCTTTCGGGCGCTCCTGATGCCCACGCAGGGCACGGGGCCTCCGGCCCCTCTGCAGGCCCAGAAGAGAAACCTGCTGAAAGCCCAAAGTTCTTGTGCTTCTGCCTTTGTTTTCAATTTTGCCAAATTTATCCGGCTGAGCAACCCACACCAAACTAATATGTCTTTACTTATACCACTTAGAGTAAATATTCATATTTCGCTGCAGAAACTGTAATAGGTTTGATTGTGAATAGCTGCCGCAGACACTGAGGGTTTTCTGTACTCATACACCTTTGTAAAATCTGAAAGATTCAGAATTCCAAAGCACCTTTGACCTCTAGGGGTCAAACCTGTGGACCTGAATACTTAAGAAAAGGGACAATAATGGGGATCCTGTGTGGCAGCTACACGCTCTAGGAGCTGCTAAGCACTTTGTATATATTAATTAATTAATCTTCATAACACCCCCACAAGGTAGTTACTATTATCTTCACCTCCATTTCAGACATGAGGAAAGGTATTGTATCGTATGTACTGTTTATTGCTTGCTTTCTGCACTTACTAACATGTCTTGAATACTTTCAAGTGAATGTTAGTTACAGCTTTAGTTTTAGGAGCTGCATTAAGTCCTATTAGGTGACTGTGCTGTCATTTAGCTAGTCCTCTGGTACTGGACATTTTGGTTATTTTCACACTCTTTCTTCTTGATGCGTCTCGCTTTTCCACGATATTCTTCAGCAGAGGCCTGCCGCTTGTCCCTCTCAACCCTTCAGGTAGGACGGCACATCCCAACATCCGTTGGCTTCTTGAAAGGAAGCCCTTATTGCCTCTTGACCATTTCCTTTTATACTTTTTATTTTTTGTTAGTCTAGCGGAAACATGTTCATCCTCCCTACGTCCCCGCCCCGTTTGCAGCATGTGAAAAATCCAGTTTGCCACTGTCAGGGCAGGGTCCGCAATGGCAAGTGCCTCTCACCTCACTCAACGTGTTCTCTCTGGTCTCCTGCCCTTCACTCCTGTTGTTCCTGTTGACCTACTTACGCCTCTGTGCGACTTTGTTTCAGAAGGTTAGCTGTCTTCTGGTGAGGTCTGCGTCCCTACTGCCCGATGCTAAATATTTCATCAAATGCATCCTTTTATGATGTCTTTTCATTTTGATTCTTTTCCCAGAGTTACCACTGAAGTTGTCTCACGGCACTTGCATTAGTTCCCTGTGCCTGCAGTGACAAGTGAGCACAAATGTGGTGGTTTAAAGCAACAGAAACGTGTTCTTTCACAGTTCCAAAGCCCCTGAGTCTCAGATCAAGGTGGGGGAGGGTCTGAATCAAAGTGCTGGCAGGGCCGCTCTCCCTCTGAAGGCCTGGGGGAGAATCCTTCCTTGTCCTCTGCAGCTTCTGGTGGTTCCAGGCATTGCTTGTCAGCTGCATAAATCAAATCTCTGTCCCTGTTTTTGTGTGGCCTGACCTATTCTCCCGTCTCTCCTCTGTGTCTTTTATAAAGATAATCCAGGATAATCTCATTTTGACATTACATCTGCAAAGACACTTTTTCCAAATGAGGCCACATTCAAAGATTCCAGGGGTCAAGATTTAGACATACCTTTTGGGGGGCCACCATTGAATCCACTATGGCACCACTCTTCCCAAGTCTAGGAATTGATATATTTTTTTTTTCCTTTCACAAGTAGAATCTGTTGCTTGCTATTTCACTTTCATCCCGGATAGCCCAACCCCTGAGGTAACTTTCAGTCACAATTGAGTACATGGAGGTTGAACAGTGGGCATGAAGAAAAACATTCTTTCTTCTCCCAGTCCATGAAAGAATCTCAAACCAGTCCTTTCACATACAATAAACATATTTTTACAACGAATTGAGTACTATTACTTATGCTAAAACTAGGGACAGGTTTTCTGTACCTCAAGAACCAAATGTTATATCCCAAGGAAGCTGATGTTATTTCTTGAATTTCTAGACATGTTATATTATCTCATTTAACTCTTATAACAACCCTGAGTCTTATAGTTCATTTTCTCTACTTCATAGATTAAAAAACCTGAGGTTCAGAGAAGTTAATTATCTTGTTAAAAGTCACATAGTAGGTCCTTGTGTTTCATGACTTTGAATACTTTTTTCCAGCCCCTTCTTGCCTGTAAGATTTCTTTTGAAAAATCAGATGATAGTCTCCTTTGTAGGTAAACCCTCCTTTTTTTTCTCTTGCTACTTTTAAGATTCTCTCCTTATCTTTAATCTTGGATAATTTAATTATGATGTGTCTTGATGTGTTTCTCCTTGGATCCAACTTCTTTGGGACTCACTGAGCTTCCTGGACTTCCATGTCTAGTTCCTTCACCAGATTGGGGAAGTTCTCCTTCATTACTTTTTCAAATAAGTTTTCAATTTCTTGCTCTTCCTCTTCTCCTTCTGGCACCCCTATGATTTGGATGTTAGAACATTTAAAGTCCTAGAAATTCTTAAGTCTCTCCTTATTTGAATTCTTGTTTCTTTATTCTGTTCTGGATGAATGTTTATTTATTTCTTCTATTCCAAATCTTTGGTTTGAGTCCTGGTTTCCTTTCCTTCACTGTTGGTTCCCTGCATATTTTTCTTTATTTCATTTTGTATAGCTAAAGTGACTTATCTAAGAAAAAGAAGATCAAAACTATGAACAGTAAAATGACAACAAACTCACAAATATCAACAATTGAACCTAAAAAGAAAAACTAACTAAGCAAACTACTAGAACAGGAACAGAATCACAGAAATGGAGAGCACATGGAAGGTTATCAATGGGGAGGGTGTGGGGGGAGAGGAGGGGAAAAATGTACAGAAAGTAAGAAGCATAATTGGTAGGCACAAAATAGATAGGGGGAAGTTAAGAATAATATAGTAAATGAAGAAGCCAAAGAATTAGTGTGTGTGATCCATGGACATGAACTAAGGGGGAGGGAATACTGGGGGGAGGGGTGTGCAGAGTGGAGGGGGATAGAGGGAAGAAAAAAATGGGACAACTGTAATAGCATAATCAATAAAATATGCATAAAAAGTCACACAGTAGCTAGCTCTGTCAAACCCCACAGCCCTTTCTTTAATCTTGCCTTTATATCAAACTGCCTTTTAGATTTTTGTAGATAAGCTAAGTGCAGCACAGAGATAATAAATGACTCAAAGGTCACTAATGATAGAAATAGAACCAGAAGCTTGGTCTCAACTGCCAGTTCATTGTCCTTCCCACCATACCACATTTCCACTTGGACCAGAGGGTGTCATTTGAGCTGACAGAAAGACCTTCACCCTGATTGAGCTCAGAAAAAGCCTCCAGTAGATTGGAGCCAGAGCCTGAATCTATTCCAGTTCCACTGCTTGATGACAGATACTACTGGACTAGTCATTTTGCACCTCTGAAGCTCAGCTTTCTTATCTGTAAAATGGGGTGATTATGATACCTGTCTCTCCCCATTGCTGTGAGGATTAGAGACCGCCTGCTAAAGTGCTGGTGTGACTTCTTCCACATATAGTAGCTATGACAACTATTTATATTGTGATCCAATCTCTCCTTAAAATTAGAGATTTTACAAATTATAGCCCTGGCCAGTGTGGCTTCATTGGTTAGGTGTTGTCCCGCAAAGCCAAAGGTTATAGTTCGATTCCCAGTCACAACACATGCCTGGGTTGTGGGTTCAGTCCCCTGTTGCGGCATGTAGAAGAGGCAGTTAATAGATGTTTCTCTCTCACACTGATGTTTCTCTCCCTCTCTTTCTCCCTCCCTCTCATTCCTCTCCTGCCCCACAGAGAGAGAGAGAGAGAGAGAGAGAGAGAGAGAGAGAGAGAGAGAGATTTTTTCAATTATAAAAGGAAAAATAGCCCTGATTGGTGTGGCTCAGTTGGTTGGGCATGGTCCTGAAAACCAAAGGATTGCCAGTTTGATTTCCAGCTGGGGCACATGCCTGGGTTGTGGGTTCAGCCCCTGGTAGGTGCATGTGCAGGAGGCAACTAATTGGTGTTTCTCCCTTACATCCCTGTTTCTCTTTCTCTCTTTCTCCCTCTATTCCCCTCTCTCTGGAATCAATACAATAAAAGAAAAGAAAGAGAAAAAGTAATTTATACTTATGATAAAGAGTATAAAGCAACACCTCCTTCCTCTCAAAAGATCCCAGTCCTAGTCTCTGGAGGTAGCTATTGTTGACAGTATCTTCTGTATTGTTCCACAAATTTTCTATGCATTTGCAAGTATAGATTGGTTTGTTACACAAATAATCTCATACAAGTTCTCAGACTATATTCCCCCAGAAGCAGGCTCTGAGACCGACTTTACACAGGATGCTTATGATGATGTGCTCTTGGAAATAACATTTATGGAAGACAGGGTAGGAGCAGGAGTGGGCAAAGGGAGAAGTCAAGATGCCTGCACAGCCTTGGCCAACCCTATTAGAGCTCCAGAGTCCAGGGAGCCTCAGGATTATTTGGTGCCATGTTGGTGCCAAAGGCCTGGACCTTCACACCCTCGCTGCTCTGAGTGGCTGGCTAGGGAAGGACATGCCCCTGGACAAGGAAGCTCTCTGCAGCCGAGGCCATCTCTGAAGGAGATGATAGCTGAAAGCTGTCTGCACTCTCTGACACCACTTGCTGAGATGAACGCATCCTTCCCCAGGGGCTCTAGCAGCACACGCTGACATCCAGTCCCCCTCAGTAACATCGTGGTGGCAGCAAGACAGAGCCACCCACAGTGCCACATGAGAACTTTGATGAAATAATGGTATCCACTGCCACAGCCTACTTATCTAATTGCAGGAAGACCCAAGTTCTACAGACCAAGTGAGTCTTACTCTATGGGGTTGTGTTAACTTTAAATTGGTTTTATGTGGATTTTTACTATGCAAGGACAGTCACCATAATCTTGTCTTCCCCTTTTGATAGGAGAACTCTTGGTTCCTCTTTGGCCAGGACATATGGTGAAGGGCTGGGGGCAGGGCACAATTAAGTCCCAAGGCACATTTTCCTGACAAAATGAAAACAGAAAGTGACTGAGGATTCCCATCCCATAAAAGATCTGCACAAAGTTCATGACGATGGGTTCTTTCTAACACTTCCCCTTTCCATGGTCTTTTAGTATCTGTCTTTGTTCAGCACCTGCTGAATCAAACACCAAAGTGAGATTCTGGGGGCATTACCCCATTGTCTGAAGAGACACATGCCACTGCCCTGCCCAGGTGATGACCCACTGGGGCTACAGTGTAACTTGGCACACTCAGGTGGTGGCCTCACAGCTTTCTTGCCCTTCCCTCCTTCGTCCGCCCGCAAACTTAGGCATCTACTCATCCACTGGGAGGAGGGAGACCAGGTTCCAGCCTCGGAATGGAGACTTACTAAAAGCAAATATTAGGCTTTAGTCAGTATTATCAGTGGGAATGTACCATGTCAAATCATTTTGAAAAAACAGTTGGTCAGTTTCTTATAAAGTTGAATAAAACCACATGAACCAGCCATTTTACAACTAGATAAATGAAAACCCATATTCACGCCCAACTGGGAATTGAACCAGCAACCTTTCACTTTGTGGGATGATACCCAACCAACTGAGCCACACCAGTCAGGGCATGGATAATTACTCTTCTAAATGGGTAGGTGATCTAACAAAAGCGGGAGGGAACAAAAAAAAAAGAGAAGAAAAAGAAAAGCAATGTACAACAGTGAACAAAATGGAGAATCCAGAAATAGACTCAGCTAAATATAAACTCATTATGTGATACTGTAAGCTTTTTAAAACTCCCGGGTGAGCATACTTTCTTTGTTGGAATAATTAGACAGTAATTTGGGGAGGAAATTAAATCAGATCCATATCTTACAACATACTGCAGAAAGATACTCCAGATTGATCAAAGTGTTCAATATAAAAATCATATTAAATATTATAACAAGGAAATGAGAATGTTTACCATACCTGAAGAGGATTGGCAGCTTTCACAACTCTAAATGCCATAGAAAAGTATCACTAAAGCCAGACATTCAAAAACATATTTTTTTTATTTGTGAACCTTGACAAGTAAAATTAAAAGCAAATGCCTCCAGATTAAAATATTTATTTTAAAAAGATGAAGGATTAATAGAAAGGTCTTATTCTAGCTAAGCAAAGAAAATATGGTTGGTAAATAAAAAAAGAAAATGACCAGATAATTTGCATTAGGGAATGAATAGTAAACAGACATATATAAAAAGGCTCATAATTGCTAGTAATCAAAGAAATGCAAATTAATGCAACTGCATTCAGAATGCTGGCACTACTATATTAACCTGCACGGTTGCCTTGGGTTCTGGACCTTTACTTGCTTCAGCAAACAGACCTGGTTTCCCCCTCTCACTTGTGCAGTGCTAAATTAGTGCTCAAGTCAGGAAGACTACGCGGAGTTAAAATTACCTTCCATTTATTCTCCTTTTTTCCTCTACCTTCTACCTTCACGCCTCATGTATTTTCTGGAGAAAAGAAGTATTCAACACAGTGTAACAACACACTGCCTTCAATTCTTCTTCTTTTTTTTAAGTAAGCAAGTTACAAATCAATAAAGCCTATTTAAACGGATTTTTTAGCCTATAAGCTACCAGGTGTCTCATGATTCCTTCGGACATTGTTTCGCAGGATTTTTCAGTGGCTCTGATGGAAGAGACATCTGTCAACACTTAGAGCTTTCCCTGACTCCCAGCCCTCCCTTGCATTCCTCACCAAGACCCCTGCCGTTGTCCCTGCCCAACATCGCTCTGTGAAACCCTCTCCTTCCTTTAGTTGTGTGCTTCCCAATTCGCCTCTCACTACATGGGCAGTGGCTCTCTGAAATGGACCTTTCAAGCCTGTTGTTTGACTCTTGCCACATATTCTCCCTCCTGCTTATAAGAGAGGGTCTCCATTATTTTATTTTTAAACTGACGCTGTTAAATTAGCCAAAAAGCAAAAATAATTTAACTATAATTGTTGATACCAGTACACTGGTACAATCTCATGCCACTAATAGCAGTGGGAAATGATAGAAAGTCATTAAATTGTGCATTCCTTTAGGTTCTGTGAGTGTGCGTGTGTGCCTATTCATTATAGTAACATTTATAATGGCAAAAGAAAAATGGTGCTATTTAAGTGTACAGCAACAGGGAAAAAATTAAATTGTGAGCCTGTCCCTTTGCAGAAACTGATTGGAACAAGGTTGGACAGCTCACCCAATCCATCAGTCTTCCGGGGCATTTGTGTAACTTGGCTTTAAAAAAAAGATAAACTGAGCCTATTAGAATCTTTCTCTCTCTCTTTTTTTTTCAGAGAGCGGAAAAAGGAGGGCAAAAGAGAGGGAAAGAAACATCAATTGGTTGCCTCCTGTTTGCCCCCAAATGGGGACCCAGCCCACAACCCAGGCATGTGCCCTGACAGGGAACCAAACCCACAACCTTCTGGCTCACAGGCTGGTGTTCAGTCCACTGAGCCATACCAGCCAGGGCTGAATCTTTCTCTCTCTTAAACTAAGCAATACATATTGCCAACTGAGTGCTGGTATTAGAGCTGGAAGACCAGTGCATGAGAATCTCCTAAAATACAGATTGTTAAAATACAGTTTTCTAGGCCCCACCAGAATTTCTGATTTGGTAGGTCTTGAGTGATACCCAAGAATTTGCATTTCTGACAAGCTCCCAGGCCATTCTGATGCTACTCTTCCAGGGATCACCCTTTGAGAACCACTAATCGAAACATTGTCAGGGAGATACAATTATTTCTAGACTGTGAACGAACAGCAAATGTGAAAGGAGAAGGATGGAAATGACCACAGACGGAAGAAGAAACCAGCCGTGGTTCCTGACTGCTTTCCAATCCAAATACTGCTGAGCCCAGCTGAGTTTGGGTTCCTGATTTTAGATTCTCCCTGTCTATCTTCCTCTTCCTTCCCCTACTCTCTCTCTCTTAAAAAAAAAAAAAAAAAAAAAAGGATATTACATCCTCCAATGAAGACACAGTTCATTCACTAGTCCCAACTCCATTCCAACCCACCCACTGGGTAACCAAGATTAAGATTGGTCCTTATCTTTCCTTATCTTTCTCTAAGCTCCACAAGCTCCACATACACAAACATGCAATGGTTTTACTATTTCTTTTATACAAATTAAATTGTTCTGAGTTAGGATTCATATTTTACTCCTGTAATAGGCTTAAACAAATGGGACATTTACTTCTCTTTTGCATAGCAGTCCTGAGGCAGGTGGCCCCAAACTGGCGAGGTGCTCCTGTTCTCTGAGGCCACCTTGCAGCCCCACCACCCTTGGGGTTGCCTCAGCCACATCTCCCACAGTGGTCCACACTGCTTCTACACTCCAGTTAACAGGAAGGGGGAAGGGCGGGGGCGTGGAGGGCCTTCCTTTTCTTTAAGAACAGAATCTCAAAGATTCACAGATCACTTCTAAGCATTTCCCCCTTGGCCATAATGTAGAGCCATGCACACAACGAACTGCAAAGCAGGCTTGGAAATAGAGTCTTCAGCTAGCTGGTTGCGTGGCTGGTTTAACATTAGAGTTTCTTGAGGGAATAATAGAGGAAAAGTGGGGAACATTTAGCAATCTCTGCCTCACCAACTACTCACAATGCTTGGTAATTTGCTTATTTCATAATGTCCTTCCAAGTCAGTAAGTATAGAGCCAACATGGTTTAATAGCTGCCTGCTATTTCATTGTATAGTTATAATGTATTCAACTATTCCCATATTGGTGGATGTTCAGATTCAGTCTGTCTTACTATACTCCTGAAGTTTCTCTAATAAACATGTTGTTTATAGAATCTTGCTTCCTAGAGCTTTTTTTTTTTTTTTTTTTTTTTTGGTAAGGTGAATTGCCCAAAATGAGTCAAATAATATGTGCATTTTTAATTTTTTAAAAAGTTTATTTAGCCCTGGCTGGTGTAGCTCAGTGGATTGAGCGCGGGCTGCGAACCAGGCATCACAGGTTCGATTCCCAGTCAGGGCACATGCCCAGGTTGCAGGCCATGTCCCCCAGCAACCACACATTGATGTTTCTCTCTCTCTCTTTCTCCCTCCCTTCCCTCTCTAAAAATATAAATAAATAAAATCTTTAAAAAAAAATCCCCAATAATTTAAAAAAAAATTTTATTTATTTATTTTTAGAGAGAGGGGAAAGGAGGGAGAGGAACTTGATGTGTGAGAGAAACACCAATTGGTTGCCTCTCTCATGCTCCCAACTGGGGACTTGGCCTGCAAACCAGGCACATACCCTGACTGGGAATCGAACCGGCAACCTTTCTGTCTGTAGGCCAGCACTCAAACCACTGAGCCACACCAGCCAGGGCTTTAATTTTTTAATCTATATTGCCAAATTACTTTTCTAAAAGGCTAAAATAATATTCTACATTGACCAGAAATGAATTAGAGGCCCCATTTACATATCTTATCATTAAATGTTCTTATTTTTTGCCCATGTGAATGGGTGAGAATTTCTACCTCATGTTACTTATATTTGAATTTCTCTGGATACAAGCAAGGTTGAGGGTATTGCTATCTTTATTGATGCTTTGCATTTCCTCTTCTGTGTATCCAGAAGTAGATATCTGTATCCATTGGGATCCCAGCAGGAAACAGAATTTATCCTAGTGGTTCAAATGAAGGGACTGTAATAAAGGCACTACTTACAGAGCTGGCACAGGATTAAGGGAATAAATAAAAAACGAGAAGCTGGTGAGGCAGCCAAAGATGAAACAGCAGGAAGCTGTTTCTGCCTCCCAAGGACGAAAGAACAGGATAGGGAGCTAGTACCCAATGAGTACTAAACCATGGAGAAAAAGCTGTCCTATGGGAGCCATTGAGATGGAAACATCCCAGCTTTCTCTTCTTCAGCCTTCCAATCTCCTGCTGGTTCTTTCCATTTGTCAAACCCAATGGGCAAGTCCATTAGCAAGAATTCTAGGTGATGCAATCCACAGGCCAGCTACCCCGGGCACAGATGCAGGCAGAGGGCTGAAAATAGACCTGAGGAACAGGGAAACCAGCTCAGTATCCCTTACCCATTCCATCGGGTGTGTGTATCAATTGCCAAGAATTTATCAAACGCTGGGGATATTAATCCTTTGTCTCTAAGATGTATGCAAATGATTTCCTCAGTTCATCGCTGTCTATTGACTCTTATCTAAAGTCTATTTTTTCATATTTATGGTTTTAGATTCTACTTTGCTTAAGACAATCTCCACCTTTACCTCCAAGGTCTGATAAATGGTTTCCTATACTATCTTCAGAAGTTTTCTTTATTTTTTTTAACTTTTGTATCTTTTGGTCCCTTTTTAGTTTATTTTCATATAGAGCATACAGCAGAGAGTCTTGCTTTTTTTCCTTCCAGATAAAGAGCCAATTATGCTAGCCATGTAAATCATGCTTTCTCCACTGAAATAAAATAATGTTGTCATATAAGCTCGGAATACTCATATAT
Source organism: Tonatia bakeri (assembly GCA_004024845.1). Taxonomy (NCBI): domain Eukaryota; kingdom Metazoa; phylum Chordata; class Mammalia; order Chiroptera; family Phyllostomidae; genus Tonatia; species Tonatia bakeri. Next base: position 256,045 of record PVIA01001309.1, on the reverse strand, counting down.
ACTTAGATTTATTTCCAAGCTTGCTGTACCGCCCCTTCACTTTCTTGAGAGGATGGTGGGCTGGGTAATATGAAATAAAAGTATTTAAAATCTGTAAGGAAGAATCAGAGTCTGAGAAGTGAGAGACAGACTGGCTAAGAAATTCATGAAAAAAAATTTGAGTAGAGACAAGACATACAAGATGCTAAAAATTTCTGTAACATTGTTCTCATCAAAAGAGTATGGTATTGTCCCAGGAAAAAATGAATAAATAAGTACAAATTAAATTCTAAAGCTTTCAGTTATAGTCTCCTAGTCTAATATGGTAGCAATTTTTAGTTATTTATCTTATCTTCCACCTTTATTGGTATAACCCAAAGTTAGCCTCTTAATTATCCCAAATTCATCAGCTTTCTAGAGACAAATTTTGTTTTTTTGTTTATTAGTTTAGTTTTGCTTTCTTTGCCTTTCCCTAGCTTCCTTTTGCACTTCTGCCTCATGGTTGTTTCCAGAACATTCTTAAGTGTCATTTCTTCTCCTGAAGTCTCCAGCATCCCATCCTCTTGCCAGCCTTTCTTTCTCTGATACCACTTTCTCCTCTACCAGCTCCTCCCATGCCTGCCCCTTTGCTTGCTCCAGGAAATTAAAAATTTGTCTTTCTTTATTAAAAACTTGTGTCGCTCCAACCCAGTCCAGCCCTAAGCTCTAAGTTGCTACAACCATGAGGGTCTATAAAGTGTGTGGCAAAGCAAAGGTGGCTGATTCTCTGAGGATTTCTGCCTCAAGCTTGTTAACAGAACAACTTTTTCTCCCTGCTCTATATGCGTAGTTTTTACAGACTTGCAATCATAGTTGATATATACACAAATTTGTGCTCTACTTTCATTTGATGTTATTTCATCAAATGTACAGACATATAGCCCTGGCTGGTGTGGCTCAGTGGATTGAGCACCGACCTGCAAACCATAAAGTCATTGGTTCAATTCCCAGTCTAGGGCACATGCCCAGGTTGCAGGCCAGGTCCCCATTATGGGGCGCATGAGAGGCAACCACACATTGATATTTCTCTCCCTCTCTTTTCCTTCCCTTCCTCTCTCTTTAAAAATAAATAAATAAATAAATGTTTTAAAAAGAAAAATGTACAAACATATAAATTTCTATTCTACTTTTTCATTTGATATTGTTTCATAAGTGGATTTTTTTATCATGAGTCTTGTCTTTAAAAACTGTAATTCCATTACATAGAAATGACATAACTGACCACCATTCCTCTAGTGTTGAACATCTAAGACTTTCCTGGGATAAGGAAGGCCTTGTGGACACCAGCATTGCCCAGGATGGTGGGATCCCCTGAGGATGACTGAGAGCTGCAGGGAAAGTCCTCAAGGAGCGTGATACCCAGGGAGGACACTCCGAGGATCACTCCCACCATGAGACTAAATGAGCAAGAAGAAACTTGGAGAATTGTTGAAATGCACTGTCTAGAAATCCAGCACCTCAGAGACCAGATCCAAGAACAAGATCAGGTTGCAGAGTTCCACCCCATCCTGTGAATTCAGTTTCCTTCCCTCCTCGGGTCAGAAGTGGACTTTGAGGTGCAAACAAAATGACCCTGTCTGTGGAGCCATCTCCAGCTACACCAGAAGCAGCACTGTATATCTGTCCCCAGGCCGACTCTGGACTGCAGTTTCTGCAGCCTTGACCACACCAGCCTTTCTCTCTTGCCCTGGAGAGTTTGGGATGTGGACAGAAACACACACAAAAGACATTTCCACCTTTTTGCTATAAAATGTTATAAAATATTTTTAAACAAGTTAAGCTCTCTTTCTATCAAATTATTTTCTGAAAGTAAAGCCCTGGGATTATGCAGAATGGGAAAAGAGTAGGATATATTTATATTACCCTTGATCTATGCATATTGTTAAATTTTATACAATACAATGCTACCAGTTTACAATGCCACCAGAAATGAATATTTCTGCAGAGTGTCGCTTGTGTTGGATTTTGTGTTTTCAAAAAAGTGTTCCAAATTTATAGATTTAAATTGTACTTTGTTATTATTTCCATTTCCCAGGCCTTGATAAGAATGGTTCAAAAGTTTGTCCCATTTAAAATTTGTATTTTCTGCCCTGAATGGTGTGGCTCAGTGGGTTGAGTGCCAGTCTGCAAACAAAAGAGTCGCAGGTTTGATGCCTAGTCAGGGCACATGCCTGGGTTGTGGGCTAAGTCCCTGGTAGGGGCGTACGTGAGTGGTACATTGATGTTTCTCTCCCTCTCTTTCTCCCTCCCTTCCCCTCTCTCTAAAAATAAATAATTTTTTAAATTAATTAATTTATTTTTTAAATTAATTTATTTATTTTTAGAGAGAGGGGAAGGGAGGGAGAAAGAGAGGGAGAGAAACATCAACGTGGGGTTGCCTCTCACACACCCCTTACTGGGGACCTGGCCCACAACCCAGGCCTGTGCCCTGACTGGGAATCAAACCAGCAACCCTTTGGTTTGCAGGCTGGTGCTCAATCCACTGAGCTACACAAGCGAGGGCAAATAAAATATTTTTTAAAAATAAAATAAAATTTGTATTTTCTCTTCTGTATATTGTCTTCGTCCTTGTCTATTTGTAATTGACTTCTTCACACACTTCATAGAGGACAGATGTTAATTGTTTATCATATCTGCTGTTACTATTTCCTCCAGTCTTTTCTTTTCTTCCATATAAATTTTGTCTATAGGTATTCTCCATTTTTACTATGTCCTAGAAGTTCATCTTTCCCTTATTATTTATTGATTTATGTTAGAAGTTAGTAGGAGATAGTTACAAGTGTATGAATTCAAATTCCACCATTCCCATTCTTGCTCTGCCATTGTGGTGACTGAGCAGATTACATAGCCCACCACCCCCCAGGCCTTTTTCCCACCTGTGAGGGCCTGATAGCACTGGCAATGATACTGAGATCACAGGATATTATGAGGATTAAATGAGATAATGCATAAAGTTCACCTGGTGCATAGCAATTGATAAAGGCAGTTTATTATTGTTATTATCATTCTTTCATTCCTTCAATAATTAGAAAAATGATTGTTTCACCATAGCTATGAAAAATGACTATTATTTTCATTAGTAGTTTTGCTTTAAATCTGAATAATACATATATAACTGATTTTGATTAAGTGTATAGTGGGTGAGTATGAAGAGAGGGGGATGGAGTCCAAGCACCAGACCTCTTCCATTAGGGATTCTCATGGGAGGAGTCATGAAGGGGATGGGGAGCATTCTCATGGCAGGAGAAGGGCTTATACATTAAGTCAGAGAGGTTAGTCAATAACTAGTTTGCCCAAATTAACATCTGCCAATAAACAGGAATCAAAATGGCCAGTGAGGGTAATGCATTTGCAAACCTAAATGGACAACAGCTCAGAGTCTGAGGGACAAAACGAGGAAGTACAGCATCAACATGGAACAAGTTGACACCCACAGGCACAGTGAAGCGGGTCCATATGGACTACAGGGCCATGCAGTGAGTCACTGAAACATGTTTCTTCTGCCAGCATGTGCACTTCTGCAAAAGAATCAGCTCGCTGCAGGAGGAATATTATAATCATCATCAGGAGAGCAAGAAGCCCTCAGCTCAACTGCTACACTGGCTGCCTGACGATGAGTACTCACACCGAGCCCTTTTCTCCAGCTTCAGGCCAAGGTGTCCTGCCTCCCAGACCCACCTGAAAGAGCACTCAGAACCCACTGCCATCTGCACTGGTTTAACACCCACCAGGCCAGTTCTAATTAAAGCATTGCTAGCATTTTCTCACTCTGTCATATGGTAGATTTTAACTATCCATTGTGACAGGCTCTAGCCACACTGAGATGCTTGTTGGGGCAGTCCAAGTTACTTCCTTATGTGCAAACTACTATTTTTATTAGCATTCCACTTATAGATTTGCAATGATCTTCCCCTAACCTTATTTTCCCCATAAGTCCTGTAATTTGTACTGCTTGATTTTGCAGAATACAAAGTTTTTCAGGAATGCCTAAGTATTGGACTTCACATGAGTGTGTACAACCTCACATCCCCTTGGTCATAACTTTGATCTTGGCCGTTACTTGGGAACACAATTCCACACAGGCTTCAACTGCTTCCTGTGCCCATGACTCACACTTTGAATCCTGCAGGACTTCTCTGATGCGGAGTGGGATGCCTGCAGAAGCACACTAGGCACTTGCTTATGGGCAACCCAGAGGTGCAAGGGCGTTACAACCCTCTGCCAGTGCTAGATGGGCATTGATGGATGAAGACTTAGAAACACTTCTTCCTTTCATCCCTTGAGTGGTGAGTTTGAGGCATATTCTGTATAGCTCCTCAGAATTTCCTGTTGATATTGAAGCCCCTTTGCTCACAACAGTGACCGATGTGACTGGCTTGGTTCTCTTTTCTTCCCTGGCCAGCCCCCCTAGTCCTTTCTTCTTGCTCTCTTAGATTACCTTCCACATAAGCCACCTACACACATGTCCTTGTCTTGGCTTTTCCTTCTCAGGGAACTAAGACAGCATGTGCTGCATTGACATGAAAACATCTTTACTTACTATGGTCAATAATCACTGCCCAATCCCAGGGCCTTTGTCACCCCCCTTCCTCAGGACATCTGGATTTCTCTATGATGCCCCACCTAAAAGAGTAATGTCTGGCAGAGCGGGGAGCTGCTGGCTCTCTGTTCCAGCACTACAGCAGCATCTGTTCTCACCAATTGGTGCATCTGCCAAACCAGCATTAAAGGTTTTAGATAACACCTTGGCAATGAGATATGGTATAGGGGAGCGACTTCTATGGCACACTCTCCCATCCAAGTACTAACCAGGCCTGACCCTGCTTAACTTTGGAGATCAAATGAGATTGGGCATGTGTAAGGAGATATGGCCATAGACTACTATGGCACACTCTCAATAACTGGGGACTATTGATAAAGGGAAGGTTAGAGGACTAGGTAGTATGGACTACATAACCACTAAGGATAACCAAAAAATAGTTGGATAAAATATTAAAAGTAATAAGAGACCAGCAAGGAAATAAAGACTTATGGAAATTCAGAGAAGAAAGTCCAGAGTATGGACTACTTTTCCCCTAGGAGAAACTGTCAACTAAGAATGGTCTTCACCCTGATTGATGTGGCTCAGTGGATTGAGTATCAGCCTATGAACCAAAAGGTCACTGGTTCGATTACAGGACAAGGCACATGCCTCAGTTACGGGGCCAGATCCCCAGTTGGCGGCATGTGAGAGGCAACCAATCGATATACCTCTTGCACATTGATTTTCTCTTCCTCTTTTCTCCCTCCCTTCCTTTATCTCTAAAAATAAATATAAAATCTTTTTTAAAAAAGAGAAGGGGGTCTTAATATCCTGAGAAATGGAACTGTGCTTCTCAACAGTCTTTGGAGCTCAGGGGATGAAAATTGATATTAATGGCATGCAACAGGTTGAGAAATCCTGATAACTACTTCCACATTGGTTTTGGGGTTAGGACTCCAAAATGTTACCTACAAGAAAAGAGAACTCAGAAATATGAGACAGCCCTTGAAGGAGCAAAGCCTAGTTTGGAATCATTTCAGTCACTGAAATTGGATTAAGGCAATTCTGGACTGGTGGTACCCCTAGCTCTGCCTCTCTGGAAGCAGATAACATCATCCTAAGCCTCAAAATATTTCTATATTATTTCAGGTACAAGATCTGGTATCTCATTAAAAAAAATCTGAGCTGATGAGACAACATGAATAAAAACTAAAAGAAAACACAGATATAGGAACAGACCCACAGGGAATCTAGATAACAAAATCATCAGATTCATTTATTCATGAATATTGTTAATATAAATAAATATGCTTAACATGATTAATATGCTTAATATGGTCAAAGACAATACTCACAATTCTGGCTGAACACTGTAAACTAGAAAAAAGAACCAATGGAAAAATCTATATCATGAAACTTCTAGTCAAGATGGTCATATAGTCAGACATGGTTCACCTCTTCACACAGCCACATCAAAATTACAACTAAAATATAGAACAACCACCACTCAGAACCATCAGAAATTGAGTTGAATGGAAATCTGACAACCAGGGAATTAAAGAAACCACATCCATCCAGACTTATAGGAGGGACACAGTTGCAGAACAGGCTGATCCTGCATCCACATGTGGTGGATAAAAATTCCAGAGGGATGTCTTGGGAGTAAGGAGCCCCAGCACCACACCAGCCCTGCCAGCCCAGGGTTCCAGTGCCAAGAAGATAAATTCTCACAACTTCTGGCTGCAGAAAGCAGCAGGGATTGAACTGGTGGGAGAAACTGCTGGAGCCCCAAGCAGTTCCTCTGAAAGAAATTGCACATTGATTCACCTACTCAGATTTACTCCCTCAAAGCTCCAGCACCAGGGTGGCAGCTTGAAGGGCACCAGTGGCATACTGGGAGAGACTGAAGTGTCTGGCATCAGGGTGAGCAGAAGCCATTGTCCCTTTTCTGAGCCCTCCTGAGCAAAAGCGGTGGAGCTGACAGGTTGGTGCCATATATGAGACTCCATCAACCTGGATAACACTGTTTGACTCTCCTTGGGTATCCCCAGAGACTCCACCCCACCAAACTTACAGGGCCACCCAAGCTGCTTTTCCATATGAATAGCTTGTCTCAGCTCACACTGCACAATGTCTTATATCCTCTCAAACAAGGACTAGCTGGCCCCAGAGCCCCAGACCCAGCACTAATAGCAGCTAGCCTAGATTCACAGCTTGGTTTTGCTGGGAATCTCCAAGACCACCACAAGTAGCAGGCTTCTCAGATTGCTTTATAGCTCAGGCAGGGTGACCCTGGGCAAAACACAGATGCGGGCTGACGATGGTCTGTACCGCCCCAGAAACCCCAGGGCCAGCACTCCCAGTAGACAGTTATAGACCACCTTAGAGCACTACCATCCTGCCCCTGCACAGCTGATCCTCCACAGAGGGCAGAGGTTGTCAGTAAGTGGTCACAGCAAATCCTTGCAGCTGACTAGCCTAAGTAAATCCCTCCCATTGATCTACCAACAGCAACCAAGGCTCAACTATAAGAGAAGAGTGAACTCAGCCTACACAAAGGGCTCACCTTGAGTACTCAGCTTGGATGATAAACTGGATGAGTACCTAGCTTGGAGGCTGTTATATTGGACCCTAAAGCACATCTACTACATTAGGCCACACTACCAAGACATGGAGTCAAAGCAGCTCTACCTGATATCATACTTTGCTGTGCATAATGCACACTTTTTTGTCCAAATTTTTGAGGAAAAAATAAGGATGTGCATGATATATCCCAGTGCTAAGACATGGTTGTGCATTATAAATGGCAAAATATGGTACATACAAACACAGAGAGGCTGCCAAAATGAGGAGACAAAGAAACATGGCCTAAATGGAAGAACAGATCAAAACTCCAGAAAAAGAGCTAAATGAAATGGATATAAGCAATCTACCAGATGCAGAGTTCAAAACACTGGTTATAAGGATGCTCAAAGAACTCAGTGAGACCCTCAGCATCATAAAAAGATCCAGTCAGAAAAAAAAATACACTAATTGAAATAACAATTTATAGGGAAACAACAGTAAAATAGATGAGGCCAAGAATCAAATCAGTGATTTGGAACATAAGGAAGCAAAAAACAACCAATCAGAACAACAAGAAGAAAAAAGAATTTTAAAAATGAGGATACTAACTTCAAGAGGTCCAACATTTTCATCATAGGAGTGCCAGAATGAGAAGAGAAAGAGCAAGAAATTGGAAATCTATCTGAAAAAATAGTAAGAGAAAACTTCCTTAATTTGGTAAATGAGATAGACATTCAAGTCCAGAAAGCACAGAGAATCCCAAACAAGATGGATGCAAAGAAACCCACTCCAAGACACATCATAATTAAAATACCAAAAGTTAAAGATAAGGAGAGAATCTTAAAAGCAGCAAGAGAAAAGCGGGTAATTACCTACAGAGAGTTCCCATAAGACTGTCAACTGATATCTCAAAAGAGACTTCACAGGCTCCAAGTGATTGGCTAGAATTATTCAAAGTGATGAAAAGCAAGGACCTACAACCAAGATTACTCTATCTAGCAAAGCTATCATTTAGAATGGAAGAGCAGATAAAGTGCTTGTCAGACAGGGTAAAGCTAAAGGAATTCATCATCACCAAGCCATTATTACATAAAATGTTAAAGGGACTTATTTAAGGAAAAGAAGAAGATCCAAAGTATGAACAATAAAATGGCAAAAATACATACCTACAAACAACTGAATGTAAAAAAACAAACTAAGCAAACAAGAAGAAAAAAGACAGAATCATGGATTCAAAGAGAATTTTGATGGTTGTCAAATGGGAGGGGGATGTGAGGGAATGGGTGAAGAGGTAAGGGGATTAGGAAGTGCAAATAGGTAGTTACAGAATAGCCATGTGGATGTAAAGTACAATATAAGAAATGGAGTAGCCAAAGAGCTTATATGCCTGACCCATGGACTTGAACAATGATGAGGGGATTGCCTGAGGGAGTGGGGGGTACTGGATGCAGGGAGCAAAGAGGGGAAATTAGGACAACTGTAACGGCATAATCAATAAAATATAATTTAAAAAAGAGAATCTATATCGCAAAAGTATAACCACAATCACAATGAGATACCATTTTACATCCATTAGAATGGCTATTACCAAAAAACACAGAAAAGAAATGTAGGCAAAGGTGCAGAGAAATTAGAACCCTTGTGCATTGTTAATGGGAATATAAATGGTGTGGCCATCGTGGAATACAGTATGGTGATTTCCCAAAAAACTAAACAGAACTGTCATATGATTCAGCAATTCTACTTCTGGTTATATACACAAAGGAATGAAAAGCAAGGACCCAAGCAGATACTTTTACATCACTGCTCATAATAGCATTATTCAAAATAGCTAAAAGGTAGAAACAGCTCAAGTGTCCAGTGACAGATGAGCAGATAAACAATATGTTATACATAGCTACAATGGTATATTATTCAACTCTAAAAAGGAAAGATATTCTGACACACGTTGCAACATGGATGAGACTTGAAGACATTACACTAAGTGAACTAAGCCAGATAAAAAAAGGACAAATACTGTGTAGTCCTCTTATACGAGGGACCTAAAGTAGTCAAATTCATAGATACAGAAAGTAAAACATGGTTATGTTTGGAGGCTGGGTTAGCAGAGTTGGTGTTTAATGGGTAAGGAGCTTCAGTTGGGGAAGATGAAATAGTCTGGAGACGGATGGTAGTGATGTTTGCACAGCAGTGTGAATGTACTTAAATGTCCTGTGAACTGTACACCTAAAATGGTAAATTTCATGTTATACATATCTTAACCCAATAAAAAAGTACAGTAACAAAACCTCTAAATTCAATGGATAGGCTTGACACAGCTGAACTAACCAGTGAATGGAAGATTAGTCTGAAGAAAATGTCCAGATGAAGCACAAGGAAACAGAGGTTATTCCTGTTGTATCATTCTAGCATGATAAAGAATTTGTCTTCCAGTCCCTAGCACTGACTTTTACTAGGCCTCTTCTGGGGCTTCCTCTTTCATAAAAGTTAGGTATAACATGAGCTAGATTAAGTACTCACCCAGAGGAAAAGGGATGCCAGCTTTGAGATAGGCACTTCTATACATTGTTTCATTTAATTCCCCCAGCAATTCTAAGAGGTGGGAACTGTAAAAGTCCCCCATTTTATAGGTTAGATACTCAAGACAAGTGACTTTCCCAAGGCCACACACCCAAAAGCCAAGGTTCAACACAGGTAATTCAGCTCTGAGTCTGTATTCTCTCTAGTACACCAGACCACTCCTCAAATGTTTGTTCACTCATTCAGGCAGTAAGTGATTCTTGTGTACCAATTATAAGTCAACACTGTTCTCGGAGTTATCAGTCCAGTGGTGAACAAAGCAGATGTGGTACTTGTCCCCAGGGAGCTTGCATTCTAGGGGTGGAAGACAGAAAATGAACAAATAATCAAAATGTAAGGTAAAAGAGATTGACGGGGGAGGGTGTGCTATTTCATATAAAGTGGTTAGGAAATATAGGTCAGGTAAGATGACATTTGAGCAGAACACCTGAGGGAAATGAGGGTGTGAACCCTGTGGATTCTGGGAGCAGAGGAATAGCAAATGCAAAGACTTTAGGGAGTTAGCTTACTTGAAATGTTCGAGATACTGGTGAGGGGAAGTATGGGTAGGGTTGGGAGAGGGAGTAGAAATGGATGGAAATAAAGTCAAAGACGTGGTGGACAGGACAGGAACACAGATGGCATAAGGCCTTGTAGACCATATGCATTTGTACCCTGTTGCTGCTGTAACAAAGAACCACAAACTTCGTGGCTCGAGACAAAATAAAGGTATTATCTTACAGTTCTGTAGGTCAGAAGTCTGACACAGATTTTACTAGGCTACACTAAAGTGTTAGTAGGGCTATATCCCTTCTGGAGGCTGTAGGGGAGAATTTATTTAATTTTTCAGCTTTCAGGCTGTTTGCATTTCTTGACCCATGACTCCTTCTTCTCTCTTCAAAGGCGTCATCATGGTATCGTCAAACCTCTCTCAATCTCTTTCTCTCTGCTCTCTCTCTCTCTCACAAACACACATGCACACACATCTCTGCTTCTATTAACATGTCTTTCCCTGACTCTCTTGCCTTCTTCTATCTCTTATAAGGATCCTATGGTTACATTAGGCCTAGCAGTCAATCCAGGGGCATCTGCCCATCTCAAAATTCCTAACTTAATCACATCTGCAAAGTCATTTTTCCCTGTAAGTAACGTATTCACAGGCTCTAAGGATTAGGGTGTGAACATCTTTGGAAGGCTATTATTCTGCCTACCACACCATGGAAAGAACCTTGAGGGGGAGTGGGCTATAACAGGAGTGGGTAATAGAAAAAAATACAATAAAGATTAAATTTAAAAAAGAACTTTGGACTTTACTTTGAATAGCAAGTTATTTGGAAGTTCTAAACAGAGAAGTACTGCTTATGATTTCATTTACATTGAAATTTTTCAAAGGAACTAGGCATTACAAGCACCAGATGTACTGTTAGAATACTGAGTAAATCTGGAAGACTCTGATAAATGTATCGTGAGTTCCCACTTAATCACCAGCCCACTCTCCATGCTTTTCAGTGTGCAGAGTTTAGAAGCGCAATGAACAGGGGATGGAAAAGGAAAACAACTCTACAATTCTCTCCAGTGCTTCCTCTTCTCCCCTGACCTGGTTTGCTGTTAGGAATTTGCAGTTTCAATATACATCTCACTGTACACACACACACAAAACAAAACCTTCATGAAACAAAGAAAGATGAAAAACTGAATTGTGAAACTTCGTCTGCAAAAGTAGAAACTAAATAGGTTTCTTTTGTTTGCAAGCTAGTGCTGCGTAAAAAATACTTCCCCAAGATTTATAGCAAAAAGAAGAAATTACAGAGAATGGTCAATGTAAACGTTGTGTGTATAGACAGGCTCACATAAGAGTGTTTGGATTTGCTTCATAACACTTGGATGCAAGAAACATCACATTTCTTTATTTTTTAAATCAAATCAAACAAACTCAGCCCCTCAATTTTTCCTATGGTTGATAGAAATTTACCCTCAATTATTTCCACAGGCCTCTATATCTCCAAAAACCCAGGGGGCTTGTAGGTGCCAGCAAAGGTATTCCCTTGCTTGCATCATAGCCCCTAGCCCAGACAGCTGTGGTCTGTGGGAGAATCGGCTGCCTCATCAGTGATGTCCATTCCTTCCTAGCTAACCTGACTGCGGTTCCCTAAGCTGGAATGCCCAAGCGTCCACATGGCTACCATATCAGTTATCTATTGCTGCAGAACAAACCACCCCAGCAGGTAAGGGCTTAAAACAACCATTGTATTGCTCATGCTCCTATGGGCCAGGAATTTCGACAGAGTTAAGCGAAGCCAAGTCATCTCTGTTCCTCATGGTGAACTCTGGACTCACCCCTGTGGCTATAGTCAACTGTGGCTGGTCTGAGCATAAAGATCCATAAAAACCCATGTCAGCTGAGACATCTCGATTCTCCCTCTCCAGCAGGATGGCCTAGGCCTCTTTACAGGGCAACTGGGATATCTAAGCAAAGGCAGAAGCTACAAGACTTCACAAGTCCTGTGCTCAGAAGTTCTGGCCCGGAGAGCTTCGAGTCAAGATGGTGGTATAGGCAGACATGGCTCACCTCTTCACACAGCCACATCAAAATTACAACTAAAATATAAACAACCATCACTCAGAGTCATCAGAAATTGAATTGAATGGAAGTCTAACAACTACAGAATTGAAAAACAAAAAACACATCCATCCAGACTGGTAGGAGGGGTGCAGACGTGGATGTAGGCTGGACACACATCCACGTGTGGTAGATAAAACTTCGGGAGGGATACCTCAGGAGTGAGCAGTCCCAACCTCATACCATGTCTTCCAGCCCAGGGTTCCAGTGCCAGGAAGATAAACCTCCACAGCTCTGGCTGCAAAAACCAGCAGGGACTGAGGCGGTGAAAGAAACTGTTGGAGCCCCAAGCAGTTCCTCTTAAAAAACCCACTCACGGACTCACCTACACAGACTCACTCCCTCTAGCTCCAGCCCCAGGGTGGCAGCTTGAAGGGCACCAGTGGCATATAGGGAGAGGCCGAAGTGTCTGACATCTGGCAAGCAGAAGCCATTGTCCCTTTTCTGGGCCCTCCCCTTCCATCCTCTCCCCCACCCCCCACAGAGCCATGGGAACCAGCAGGCTGGTATCATATCTGAGACTCCATCAACCTGGATAACATTGTTTGACTCTCCTTGGAGATCCCCAGAGACACTGCCCCACCCAACTTAAGGGTCCACCCAAGCTACTTTACAACTTCCTAAATCCTATCAAACAAGCAACAGTTGGTCTCAGTGAACTCCAAGCCTGGCACTAGCAGCAGCCAGATCAGTTTCACAGCTTGGTTTTGCTGGGAATCTCCAAGCCCAGCACAAGTAGCGACCATCTAAGATTGCTTTATAGCTCAGGCAGGATGGCCCAGGCAAAACACAGGTGGGGGCTAACCTTGGCCTGCACCCAGTGGAGAGGTACAGACAATGTCAGAGCACCACCACCCTGCCCCTGCACAGCTGACCCTCCACAGAGGGTCAACCACAGAGGGACCACCCACAGAGGGTGGAGGCTGGTGGTAAGTGGTCATAGCCAATCCCTGAAGCTGACTGGGTAAATCCCTCCCATTGATCTACCAACAGCAACCAAGGCATAAGTGTAAGAGGAGAGTGTACTCAGTCTACACAAAGGGAGCACCTGGAGTGCCCAGCTTCAGTGATAAGGGGAGGCTGTACCACTGCACCCTACAGGACACCTACTACATTAGGCCACAGTACAAAGACATAGAGTCAAAGCAGCTCTACCTAATATATAAAAACAAACACAGGGAGTCTGCCAAAAGAAGGAGACAGAGAAACATGGCCCAAATAAAAGAACAGATCAAAATCCAGAAAAAGAGCTAAATGAAATGGACATAAGCCATCTATCAGAGGCAGAGTTCAAAACACTTGTTATAAGGATATTCAAGGAACTTAGTGAGGACCTCAGCAGCTTATAAAAAGACCCAGTCAGAAACAAAGGATACACTAACTGAAATAAAGAACAATTTACAGGGAAACAATAGTACAGTAGATGAAGCCAAGAATCAAATCAATGATTTGGAGCATAAAGGGGGAAAAAAGCCACAACTAATCAGAACAAGAAGAAAAAGAATCCAAAAAATGAGGGTAATATAAGCAGCCTTTGAGACAACTTCAAGAGGTCTGACATTTTCATCATAGCAGTGCCACAAGAAGAGGAAGAGCAAGAAATCAGAAGTCTATTTGAAAACACAATGAGAGAAAACTTTCCTAGTCTGGGGAAGGAAATGGGCATGCAAATCCAGGAAACACAGACAGTTCCAATCAAGCTGGACCCAAAGAGGACCACACCAAGACATATCATAATTAAAATGCCAAAGGTTAAGGATAATGAGAGAATCTTACAGCAGCAAGAGAAGAGCAGAGAGTAACCTACAAAGGAGTGCTCGTAAGTCTGTCAGCTGATTTCTCAAAAGAAACTTTGCAGGCAAGAAGGGGATGGACAGGAGTATTCAAAGTGATGAAAAACAAGGACCTACAACCAAGATTGCTCTATCCAGTAAAGCTATCATTTAGAATGGAAGGGCAGATAAAGTGCTTCCCAGACAAGGTAAAGCTAAAGGAGTTCATCATCACCAAGCCCTTAATATATTAAATGTTAAAGGGACTTAGTCAAGAAAAAAGAACTATCAACATTGTTCTATGAACATTAAAATGACAACATATGAATAACTATCAACAGTGGAAACTAAAAAATAAAAACAAAAACAAATGAAGCAAACAGCCAGAATAGGAACAGAATCATAGGCATGGGGATCATGTGGAGGGTTATCAGCTGGAAGGGGGAATGGTGGGGAGGGGGAGAGAATGGGGGAAATGGTGCAGAGATCAAGTAGCAAATTGGTAGGGACAAAATAGATGGGGGGGAGATGTTAAAAATAGTATAGGAAAGGGAGTAGCCGAAGAACTTACATGCATGACCCATGGACTGAACTAAGGTGGGGATGATTGCTGGAGGGAAGAGCAGTACCAGGCAGAGGGGGGCAAAGAGGAAATAAATTGGAACAAGTGTAACAGCATAATCAATACAATATACTTTTAGAAAAAGGAAGTGGATGATTTACACACAGGAGTTATCTATACTCTTCTTTCTTGTAATGTTCATTAAACTACATTCTATTGTTTAAAAAAATTGTTCTGGCACATTACTTCCACTGCATTCTGTTGGTCAAAGCAAGTGATAAGCCCAGACTAGATTCATGGGTAGGGAAATAGACTACTTGAAACAAGGAGTGGCAAAGTTGCACCCAAACAGAGTGACACATTGGAGACCATTTCTAACATTATACCACGGCCTCCTCCCAAGATTTAGTCACCCCTTCTAAGCCACCAGTACCTGGGAATCCCGTTCAAGAAGGGCTTTATGTCCTCCACCCTCTGGGGTGATCCAGCTTACCTCTGTGGACCTGCCGTGCCTAGCTGCGGTGGCAGCCCCTAAAACACACATACACGCTCGTACACACAGCCTCTTAACTGCCTCTCCAACCTTGAAATGGGCTCAGAATAGAAGAACGAAGTCTCCTTTGCCCAAAGGAGAGGGAGGAAGGGGAAGGCTAATAAAACCATTGTGCCCTGGCTGATGTGGCTCAGTGGATTGAGTGCCATCCTGCGAACCAAAGGGTTGCTGATTCAATTACCAGTTAGGGTACATGCCTGGGTTGCTGGCCAGCTCCCTCCCTGGTTGGGGGCATATAAGAGGCAACTGGTTGATGTATCTCTCATACATCCATGTTTCTCTGCCTCTCTTTCTCCTTCCCTTGCCATCTCTCTAAAATTAAATAAATAAATGGAACCTTAAAAAAATAAAAGCATCATGAGAGGCTGCATTGCTCACCAGGCCCAGCGCAGGGCTGCTCACCGGGCTCACTGCACCTGGGGCTGGGTGCCCAGGGCGAACACAGCAGTAAGGCTGATGCTGGCCGGCAACTTGAAGTGGGATGACTGTCTTGAGGTGTCCAGACTTTAGTGTGACTCACCTCAGAACGTTTCTGTGATGGACAAGCTGCTTATTAAAGAAGTTGAAGAACTTGAATTTACCTTGTACATGTAAAGTGCATTTTCTTGACCCAAACGAGCTTCATTGCTTTCAGCCTACTGTAACTCCAGATGAGAGTTACTACCAGGGTAAAAATGTTCAGTTTGAACTTGGATTTCCCACTGTGTACAACATGGCACCTGCCAAAGTGAATGCTTGACCAGGATCTGGTGCCGGGGTCCAGCCTCAGCGGCGTCTCAGGGTCCCCGAAGGATGCACGGCTAATGCGAAGCAGATGAAGCGAGACACCTGGTGGGATGCCGGAGCACAGCCAGGCTTTTTGGGCCCACTGA
Organism: Tonatia bakeri; assembly: GCA_004024845.1. Lineage (NCBI taxonomy): Eukaryota > Metazoa > Chordata > Mammalia > Chiroptera > Phyllostomidae > Tonatia > Tonatia bakeri. The sequence continues at coordinate 240,002 of PVIA01001309.1, read as the reverse complement.
CTACCCGAGAAGAACCAATCTTTATTTTTATAGGGAGGTTATATAACATTCAATGCATAGCGTGATTACTAAAACAGAAATGGTTACCATAGAAATAATTTCAAAAAATACAGAAGGTTTTACAGATCAATCATGTTAAACAAAGAAATAACCGAAAAGTACAGGAGGTCCCACAGAGCAACCATATTAAACAAAACTTATTTTGACCAAGAGGGTCATTAATCAGATAGCCAACGAAGCTATAAGGGCACAAACTTTCAGGTGCCAATTAGTAACTAGGTGTCTATTAAGATTCTAGGGATTGGTCTAAATTAAGAGTGTGCAAGGGGTGATTTATAGGTTATATAGAAATTAGCTATTGTCTGTTGAGGTTAGATTTGTCTCGATTAGGTAACTGGTTTTTTGCCTAGGTTTTTTGATTTGTACATCTTGGGGGGGTCCATGTTTTGTGTTCGTTTCCATGTATTGAGATTATTATTTTCAACTAGAACTCCTTGCTTCTTTACACTCCTGTCCAGGGTATGGGAGGGGTAGTGACTCTAATAAATCTTAAGCTTTTGAGTGGTGACTCCTTAAGAAAAATTCCTAGCAACAGCTTCCTTCAGCGTTCTGGCAATTGGTCTGCCCATAGTTTAATTTTTGTTCTTAACTTCCCAGGTGGGGGAAGTAAGCAGCATTAGGGCGGTTAGGGGTTTCTATTCCGTGGTCAGCAAGTCATTTTGTGCAGAACCAGAGGCATCGTGCAGATTTTTTGTTATAACGCACAGCAGTTGTCCAAAAATTCCACCACCTATTGCTAGCAGGAACAGGCATACAGGAAGAGATAGACAGGAGATCTGGCCACAGTTGCCTCTGCTGTGCAGATGCGTCTCATCCGACCTGACTGTGTCAAAGGTCAGCTGTTGGTCAGCTCCCGACAATCTGGCACTTCAACATCACCAATACAGGTGAGGTAGATAGAAGTTCATCGGGAGAAAATTTGATTGATGGCGCTCGCTGGACTCCCACCAGGGAACAATGAAGGAGTTTGTTCAAGAATTAAACTCTTAATTTACCAATCTTTTGAATTGTGATGATCGACTGAATACTGAAGCTATATATAGAACACACTTGCAGGACAAGGAGGACTTCCAGAACAAAGCTGAAGCCTTCATTAAAGCGGCATGCCAGATGACAGAAAGAAAAGATAGAAGGAGAAGATGGCAGGACCATGGGTTGTGTGTTATAAGTTTGTCTCTCTAAAGTGAAACTACAAAACAGCACAAGCCTCTTGTCTCCCCAGTCCTCACACTCACTCTCAGTCCCACTGGGTTGTCCAAGTCCCGGGACCACGTTGTCCTGAAGAAGGACATCTTCATGACTGCCCATGTTTACTCTCTGCAGCCATACTGTGTCAGATGTTGATGAGACTCTCTAGAAGTTCTCATGAACACAAAGGTGAAGCTAGAGCCTGCCTCCCCTCTTCTCAAACAAATCCGTCCCCTGCGCAAGTGATTGTAATGATGTGTTCAGTGCAACTCGCAGATCGGTAGTAAAAAAACCTGCCACAGACTGTGATCAGATGCAAATTCCCTTAGCTTGTTCCTCAAATGTTAGCTCTGCCTAGATGTTGCAACGTTTCCCAGAATGCATGGAATCATTTACTGTACAACTCTTGGTGAAAAGCTGGTTTTATTTCATGTGAGTCTATTTTGAAACAGATATGTAATTTGTACAATTGAATGTTTCAATTACTTTTTCTATTCTTATTTATTTTATATTTTTATTGCATAAAGCAGAAAGAAGGATGTTGGGTAGGACCATTTGAGATCTTGTTGCGCAGCACCTGTCATCAGTTTGGCTCAAATTAACTCTTACAAAAATTTTTTTAAAAAAAGAGGTTGAATCAAGCAACTATTAAAGAGAGCTTCAAAGGAAATATGAAAGACGCATTGTTCAAATGCAACAAGAATCTGACTTTTAAAAATCAGCTCTTGTTTTCAGGACCAGATGCAGAAAGGAAGTTTTGGAACCCTTTGAAGCTACACCTGGATGATTAAAATAAAAACAAAAGCAGGGGTCATTTCTCACAGGCTGACCTGGATGGAGCCAGGGTGGGGAGTTTGGTGTTTCTTTGCTAGTTGGGAAGGTCTTGAGCCAGCAGGAAATGCCTGTGTAGCTACCCATCAGAAAGCCAGGCCCTTGTTTACCTGAGAAAGAGATGAGAGACCTTGGGAGTAGCCCAAACAACATTGGATACCACTGAGATGGTACCTGTGTCCTTCTGCTGCGTTGCTATGTGATTCCAGGCGCTGTGTGGTGGGTTAGCATTCCAGACACTGGAGGACCAGGAATCAGCACTGGAATACAGCCACACTCAGCTGTGTTAACAGAATTCAGGGGAAGAACACTGACGAGAGGCAAATGGATTTATCCCAGCATTTAGACATTTGAATCAGTGAAATCAAATACAAAAATAACTTTCAATTAGCTGCAGCAGGGAAAAGAGGTGACAGAACTTACTTTTCACCATTATTAATCATGATAGCTAACATATTTTAAAACTATATGCCAGATATGTACTAAAATCACAAAAACCATCTTTGTGGGTCATTAACAAAATCCCTACAAAACACTATGGATTTAAAAAACAAACTATGACCCTAGCTGTTGTGGCTCAGTGGATTGAGCACTAGCCTGCAAACCAAAGGGTAACCAGTTCGATTCCCGGTCTAGGACGCATGTGGGGGTTGCAGGCCAGGTCCCCCGTAGGGTGTGCATGAGAGGCAACCACACATTAATGTTTCCCTCTCTCCTTCCCTTCCCCTCTGTCTAAAAAAATGAATAAATAAAATATTTTTAAAAAAACAAAACAAACTATGTGAGGTAATGGATGTGTTAACTACCCTTATTGTGATAATCATTTTGCAATATATACATCAATAAAATCACTATGTCTTTACACCTTGAGCTTACACAATGTTTTATGTCAATTATGTCTCTATAATGCTGGGAAAAAGAAGGAAGTACTGGCTATTACACTTTATGTCAGACTGCTAAACAATGAAAGTTCAACAGAGTAAATTTGAAGATCTAATTGGCTTTATGAAGCGATTCATGAATCTGACAGCATCCCGTGTAGCAACTAGAAGGACCTCTGAGGGGTTGTGCAAAATGGAAGTTTTCACAGGCAGAATGGTATGGCAAGGAAATTAACAGCAAAAGAAAAGCAAGAATTATCGTTAGGACAGGTCATCTTCTTTGTGGAGGAAGGGAATGGCAAGGTCTTTTTCATACAGATTATAGAATTTCACTGATACAGATCAGGAAATTCCAGACCAATTAGTTTAAAATTCCACTCCTGGGAGAGGCTGAAATTGCTATTACGTTAGTTATTAAGTTCTGGTTTGGTGATATGGCTTAGCAAAAGTGACTCATTTTAACCTGTTGGTGGTGGTATTGATGTTGTTTTAACAAGACCAAACGTCACACTGAGAATAACAATAAGCATTGAATTAACCAAAACAAACAAACATGAAAACAATGAACTGAGCACACGTGTTAAGTCCATTTTGCAGCTGAGGAAACTGAAGTTCAGAGAGAGAAAGTGATTTGCCCAAGATCACACTGACAGATTAGAGGACACAGGTTCCCACCCAGGTATCACTGAGCCCAGAACCTGCTTGCTGGTTTGTCTACTGTGCCCCAGCGCCTCTTGAAAAGGTATTATTGGTGTTAAGCCACCCACGGTCTTATCTTAGAAGATTAGTCCTTCACTCTAAGATTATATCCTTTGCACTTTTTTCCAAAGATTTTATTTATTCATTTTTAGAGAGAAGGGAAGGAGAAAGAAAGAAAGAGAAACATCAATGTGTTGGTGTCTCTTATGCACCCCCCAATGGGGACCTGACCCACAACACAGGCATGTGCCCTGACTGGGAATCAAACTGGCAAACCTTTGGTTCACAGACTCACACTCAATCCACTGAGCTACACCAGCCAGGGCCCCTTTGTACTTTTTTAAATTGTTGTTAAAGGTTCTCTTTAAAAGTAAAGTGATCATGATATTAAAGGTTATTTTCTCATTAATCCCTACTCAGCAAACTTGAAATGACTAAATTTAAGACAGTTTTTCAATTTTAAAAATGTGTTTCTTTTAATTTACTGCTCTGTGAAATCCCAGAGTCTGAAAATCAGTGACCTAGATTTTAGGACACAAAGAATGCAGAGAACATGAAAACAAAATCAGGTCAGCACATGTGTGTGTGAGTACACACACACACACACACACACACACCTTCAAGTGTCAGTGTCTAAGAAGGGAGCGCCGCAGTGGAAAGTACAGGTCTCAGGAGTAGTCTCAATTCCACCCATCCGAGCTCATCTTGAATGTGACAAAGGGAAGGCAGAGACTCATAAAACCAGTGTTTGCCCCACAGACAGTGTTACAGAATCACGGTGTGTAACTGAGAGCTAAAGCTATGGGAACCCATACCTGTTTGCGGGTTTCCACAACTCTTGATACAGAGGAGCCACTGGGGCAGATGCTGAAAATTTGGTTCCTTCCAGCCAAACCAAACAGAAGATTCTAGATGGAGTTCTGTTCTTCAGCCTGGTTTATTCTGGTTGATAAATGAACAAATGATGTCCTTGGTAGTGGAAAACAAGTGAAAAAGGCACCATTGAACTTGAAAATTTGTCCTTAGCTTTAATTCACACAGACATGATCTTATTCATTTTACCGTGTTGGCCACAGAATATGTAAGTTTATTGTGCAAATTTACAAAAAGAAAACCACAGCCTTTTGAGTGTAAGGACTCTGGAGGTTTTTTAAAATTGACCAAGTTCCTAAGAATAGGATACTATTTTGTAAATTATCACTTTGCCCAAATTGTACTACACTAAATGAAAGTCAAAGTAATTCCTCAAATGCCTACATAATTTGATAGCAAAATTCTATGCCAGGTATGTCCAATAACTCATAACCCACTCGACAGTTAGAATTTAAAAGTAATTTGATCTTGCAAACTAGAAAATATTTCTGCAAATGTTTCCGGGAAAGGTCATCAGTGAAGAGTTATTTATAAAAATAGCCACAGGGATGTAAAGTACAGCATAGGGAATATAGTCAAACATGTTATAACAAGTGTGTATAATGTCAGATGGGTGTTAGGCTTACCTGGGGTGATCAGTTGGTAAGGTAAATAAAGGTTTAATCACTATGCTGTACTCCCATAACTAGTATAATATTGCATGCCAACTGTAATTGGAAAATAAATTAATTTTTAAAAAATAAAAAAATAATGAAAGCTATTTAATTTTCCACTAACTGGTAAACCGAGAGTCAATTATACAGTTTAACAGAATATATTATAGCAGTGGTTCTCAAACTTTGGCCTGATCAGAATCGCCTGGGAAGTTCGTTAAATGACAAACTGATGGCCCCTTTCCTCAGACTTTCGGATTCAGTAGGTCTAGAATGGGATATGAGAATCTGCATACCTGACAAGCTCTCAGCTGATGCTGAGACACACTGACTATATTACAAAGATGTGGAAATACTGATTATCAGGCTAACTATTAAATGGACATAAGTTCTTTTTTATCCAGGGACAGAAGAGGCTCAAAATGCAGCTCTGGCCTAGAAAACAAACCAAGGTAATCTATGGGGTTTTTTCTTTGGGGTTTGTGCTTGTCAACAGTGCTGGGGTGGGGATAGATTCCAGCAGATTAAGAGGATGTTGATGTCATATTTAAATATATGAAACTAGGTTGCTGGAACTACCAGTTTATGAGTGTGGTGGGTATCACAGGCATTAAAATCTCACCTCCTTCTAGCATCTGTGCCCTGGCTTCCTTGCAGCCTTAAAAACATTTAAAAAAATTATCTTCACTCTCTTTTTCTATTCTCTCAAGGCCCAAGGTGTGAACTAGGTCATCTAGAGATGAAACTTACAAACATTTTACATGTAATAAAAAACAGGAAAAAAATGACTTTACATGTTATTTGCCATCAACAGGATGTAAAACATACAAATGTATTGAGAGTCTTGGATCTTCTCTTCTGGTCAAGATGGCAGCATAGGTAGACATGGCTAGCCTCTTCACAAAACCACAATAAAATTACAACTAAAATACAGAACAACCATTGCTCAGAACCAACAGAAATTGAGTTGAATGGAAGTCTGACAACTACAGAATTGAAAAAAAAAACCACATTCATCCAGACTGGTAGGAGGGGTGGAGACACAGAATGGGCTGGCCACACATCCTGTGGATAAAAATTTGGGAGGGACATCTTAGGAGCAAGGAGACCCATTCCCACACCAGGACCCCCAGCCCAGGGTTCCAGTGCCAGGAACATAAGTCCCCACAACTTCTGGCTGCAAAAACCAGCAGACACTGAGTCAGTGGAAGAAACTTCTGGAGCCCCAAGCAGTTCCTCTTAAAGAACCCACACACAGACTCAACTACTCAAACTCACTCCTTCTGAGCTCCAGGCCCAGGGCAGCAGCATGAAGGACACCAGTGGCATACAGGGAGAGGCTGAATTGTCTGGCATCAGGGCAAGCAGAGACCATTGCCCCTTTTCTGGGCCCTCTCCCTATAGAGCCCACAGACTGGTACAGTATCTAAGATTCTATCAACCTGTCTAACACAGTTTGACCTCCCTTGGAGATCCCCAGAGACTCCATCCCACCCAACTTATGGCCTCACCCAAATTACCTTTCCATATGAATGGCAAGTCTTAGCTCATTCTTCACAAGCAACAGCTGGCCTCACTGAGCCCAAGGCCTGGAACTAGCAGCCTAGGTTAACAACTTAGCTTTGTCAGGGAATCTCCAAGCCCAGCACAAATAGCAGCCATCTCAGATTGCTTTACAGCTCAGGCAGGGTGCCCCAGGCAAAACACATGTGGGGTCTGATCTTGGCCTGCACCACCTGGGAAACCCCAGGGCCAATGCACCCAGTGAACAGCTATAGAGGAGAACCAACACCCTGCCCTTGCACAGCTGACCCTCCACAGAGGGTGGAAGCTGGTGGTCACTGGTCACAGCCAGTTCTTGCAGCTGACTGGCCTGGGTAAATCCCTCCCATTGATCTGCCAACAGCAACCAAGGCACATCTACAAAAGGAGGGAGTACTCAACCCACAGGAAGGGAGCACCTGCAGTACCCAGCTTCAGTGATAAGGGGAGGCCATACCACTGCACCCTACAGGACACCTACTACATTAGGCCACACTACAAAGACACAGAGTCAAAGCAGCTCTACCTAATACGTAGAAACAAATGCAGGGAGTCTACCAAAATGAGGAGACAAAGAAACATGGCCAAATGAAAGAATGGATCAAAAATCCAGAAAAAGAGCTCAACAAAATGGACATAAGCAATATATCAGATGTGAGTTCAAAACACTGCTCATAAGGATGCTCAAGGAACTCAGTGAGGACCTCAGCAGCATAAAAACCCAGTCAAAAATGAAGGATATACTAATTGAAATAAAGAACAATTTACAGGGAAACAACAGTAGAGTGAATGAAGCTGACAATCAAATCAATAATTTGGAACATAAGGAAGCAAAACACAACCAGTCAGAACAAGAAGAGAAGAGAATCAAAAAATTAGAATAGGGTAAGCAGCCTGTGGAACAACTTTAAGCAGTCCAAAATTCATTTCATAGGGGTGCCAGAAGGAGAAGAGACAGAGCAAGAAATTAGAAATCTATCTGGAAAATAATGAAAAAGGACTTTCGGCCAAGATAGAAGCATAAGTAGATATACTTTGCCTCCTCTCACAACCAAAAGAAGGAAAACAACAAATTTTAAAACAAAAAATAACCAGAACTGCCAGAAAATTGAACTGTATAGGAGTCCAACAACCAAGGAATTAAAGAAAAAACATTAATCCAAACCGGTAGGAGGGGTGGAGATGGGCAACTGTGGAGCAAGACAGACTGTGAAACCCCCACTGTTCCAGTGTAAGGAAATAAAGCCTCAAAATCTCTGACTAAAAAAAATCTGTGGGGGTTGCACAGAGGGAGAAACTTCCAGCCTCACATGAACGTTCACTGGAGAGACTCAAATGGTTCTAGAATGCACACAAACCTACCCATCCAGGAATCAGCACCAGAAAGACCCAATTTGCTTGATGGTAGAGAGGGAAGTGGCTGAAAACCCACCAAGAGCCCTCCAAGCAGCATTATCCCCTCTCTGACCCCTTCCCCACACACAGCACCACAACACAGGTACGTGGGTTGCCCCACCCTGGCGAATACCTAAGGCTTCACCCCTTACTATGTAACAGGTGCACTGAGACAAAAATTTATGGTCCAAATGAAAGAACAGATCAAAGCTCCAGAAAAAATACAACTAAGTGATGAAGAGATAGCCAACCTATCAGAGGCAGAGTTCAAAACACTGGTAAACAGGATGCTCACAGAAATGGTTGAGTATAGTCACAAAATAGAGGAAGAAGTGAAGGCTATGCAAAGTGAGATCAAGAAAAATGAAGGGGAACCAACGGTGATGGGAAGGAAACCAGGACTCAAATCAACAGTTTGGACCAAGGAAGAAATAAACATTCAACCAGAACAGAATGAAAAAACAAGAATTCAGAAAAAACAGGAGAGGTTTAGGAGCCTCAGGGACAACTTTAAATGTTCCAACATCCAAATCATAGGGGTGACAGAAGGAGAAAAGGAAGAGCAAGGAATTGAAAACTTATTTGAAAAAATAATGAAGAAGAACTTTCCAATCTAACAAAGGAACTAGATATGCAAGTCCAGGAAGCTCAGAGAGTCCCAAAGAACTTGGACCCAAGGAAGCACACACCAAGACATATTATAATTACATTACTTGAGATTAAAAATAAGGAGAGAATCTTACAAGCAGAAAGAGAAAAGCAAAGAGTTACCTACAAAGTAGTGCCCATAAGACTGTCAGCTGATTTCTCAAATCAGCTTCCTTTCAGGAAGAAGGCACTGGAAAGAAGTATTCAAAATCATGAAAGGCAAGGACCTACATCCAAGATTACACTATCCAACAAAGCTCTCATTTAGAATGGAAGGGCAGATAAAGTGCTTTCCAGATAAGGTCAAGTTAAAAGAGTTCATCATCACCAAGCTCTTATCATATGAAATGTTAAAGGGATTTATATAAAGAAAAGAAGAAGATCAAAAATATGAACAGTAAAACAACAACAAACTCACAACCATCTACAACCAAACCTAAAAAAAACAAACACAAAAATGAACTAAGCAAACAACTAGAACAGGAACAGATTCACAGACATGGAGATCACAAAAAGGATTATCAGTGGGGAGAGGGAGTGGGGAGAATTGGAAAAAAGGTACATGGAATAAGAAGTATGAATGGTAAGTACAAAATAGACAGGGGGAGGTTAAGAATAGTATGGGAAATGGAGAAGCAAAAGAATTTATATGTATGACCCATGGACATGACCTAAGGTGGGGGATGTGGGTAAGAGGTGGAGTGCAGGGTGGAGGGGAATAAAGGAGAGGGAAAAAAATGGAAGGACTGTAACAGCCTAATCAATAAAATATACTGAAAAATAATGAAAGAAAACTTTCTTAATTTAGTGAAGGAAGTAGACATGACAGAGAGTCCCAAACAAGAGGGATGCAAAGAGGCCCACTCCAAGACACATCATAATTAAAATGGGAAAGGTCAAGGACAAAGAGAGAATCTTAAAAGCAGCAAGAGAAAAGCAATTAGTTACCTGCAAGGGATCTCTCGTAAGACTTTCCGCTTATTTCTCAACGGAAACTCTGCCAGAAGGATTAACATGAAATATTCCAAGTGATGAAAAGCAAGGACCTACAACCAAGATTACTCTATCCACAAAACTATCATTTAGAAATGAAGGATGGATGAAGAGCTTCCCAGACAAACCAGTATTACAAGAAATGTTAAAGGGTCAAGAAAAAGAAGAAGACCAAAAATATGAATAATAAAATGGCAATAAATACATACCTATCAATAATTACTTTATATGCAAATGGAGTAAATGTTCTAATCAAAAGTCATAAGGTGGTTGAATGCATAAGAAAATAAGACTGTTATATATGCTGTCTACCATACACTCACTTCGGATTGAAAGACACATATACACTGAAAGTCTATGACTTTCATTTCATGAAAATGGAAACAAACAAACAAAAACTGGAGTAGCAATGCTTATACCAGACAAAATAGACTTTAAGATAAAGGCTGTAAAAAGAGAGAAAGAAGGACCTAGCAATTCCATTTCTGGGTATTTATCTGAAGAAACTCAAAACACTAAATCAAAAAAATATATGCATCATATGTTTGTTGCAGCATTATTTATAATGGCCAAAATATGGCAGCAATTTAAGTGTCCCTCAATAGGTGAAAAAGAAGTGGTGCTTGTATACAATTGAGTATAACTCAGCCATAAAAAGGAATGCAATCATGCCATCTGTAACAACATGGACGGACCTACAGAGCATTGTGCTGAGTGAAATAAGTCAGACAGAGAAAGAAAAATGCCATATGATTTCACTTATATGTGGGCCTAAAAAACAAAATAAATGAATGGGCAGAATAGAAACAGTCTCATAGATACCGAGAATATTTTGATTGTTGCCAGATGTGAGGGGAGTTGAGGGGGAATAAGTGAAAAAGGTGAAGGGATAAGAAGTACAAATTGGTAGTTACAGAGTAGCCATGGGGATGTAAAGCACAGCCTAGGAAATATAGTCAATAATATAACAATTATGTATGGTGTCAGATGGGTACTAGTTTTATCAGAATGATCACTTAGTAAGTTATATAAATGTATACCTGAAACTAGGATATCAACTGTAATTTCAACATTTTAAATTATTAAAAAAAAAAAAAAACACCTAATACTGCCCTGGTTGGTGTAGCTCAGTGGACTGAGTGTGGGCTGCGAACCAGGCATCAAAGGTTCGATTCCCAGTCAGGGCACATGCCTAGGTTGCAGACCATGTCCCCCAGCAACCGCACACTGATGTTTCTCTCTCTCTCTCTCTCCCTCCCTTCCCTCTCTAAAAATAAATAAATAAAATCTTAAAAGAAAAACACCTAATACTGTGAAAACCCAACAATCTCTAAATTCACCTGCAGAACCAACAGAGTCCCTATCCAAGTTCCAAAGGGATTCTTTGCAGAAATTGATAAGCTGATCCTAAAATCCATATGAAATTTCCAGTCTTGAAATAAAAAAGAACAAATTGGGAGAACTCATACTTCCTGATTCCAAACCTTAACTACAAATGTTTCAAAATTTACATGGCACATTAATGCTTCTGGCACATTAATTGAAAGGGCCCTTTTATGTATGGCCTTTATTGTATTGAAGTATTTGACTTCTTTTCCTAGTTTGTTGAGAGTTTTTATCATAAAAAAATGTTGAATTTTGTCAAATAGTTTTTCTGCATCTATTGATATGAATGTGTGATTTTAATCTTTTATTCTATTAATTATGCTGTATCACACTCATTGATTTTCATAGGTTGAACCATTCTTGCATCTCAGGAATAAATCTCACTTGGTCATGGCATATGATCTTTTCAATGTGCTGTTGGATTCAGTTTGCTAGTGTTTGGTTGAGGATTTTTACTTCTATATTCCTCAAGAGTATTGGCCCATTGTTTCTTTTCCTGTGGTGTCTTTGTCTGGCTTTGGCATCAGGGTGACGCTGGTTTCATAAAATGAGTTTAGAAGTGTTCCTTCCTCTTCTATTTTTTGGAAGAGTTTGAGAAGGATTTGCACTAATTTTTCTTAAATATTTGGTGCAATTTACCAATGAAGTCATCTGATACTGGCCTTTTCTTTGTTGGGAGGATTTTAATTACTGATTCAATAACCATATCTGTTATAGACCTCTTGCCTCACACTACAAACAACAATAAATTTCACAAAGATTAAAAACAGGATCACAAAAACAAAGAACTATTAAAATAGGAGAAAATAGCCCTGGCTGGCATAGCTCAGTGGATTGAGCGCGGGCTGCGAACCAGGCATCGCAGGTTCGATTCCCAGTCAGGGCACATGCCTAGGTTGCAGGCCATGTCCCCCAGCAACCGCACATTGATGTTTCTCTCTCTCTCTCTCCCTCTCCCTTCCCTCTCTAAAAAAAAATAAATAAATAAAATCTTTTAAAAAAATAGGAGAAAATAAAAGATAATGTGTTTAACCTCAGGATGGGGTTGTCCCTTTTAAGAAAGACTGAAAACTTAGAATACATAAAGAGAAAATTAATGGATTTTCAATCATATAAACATTTAAAGTACCACAAAGCTAGAAAATAAATGAATGTACTCAAAGGCAAATTGGCAAACTATGACAAAGTGTAATATTACTAACATGTAAATAACTCCTTCAAATTAATACAAAAGAAATATATGAACATCTAATAGAAAAATGGACAAAGGACAGGAACAAAAACTCACAGAAAGAGAACTACAGTATAAAGAGCCAATAAACTTATGAAATGGTCATCCTCAGAGGTAGTACAAGAAATGCACAAACAACTAGTTATCATTACTGCCCATGAAATAGGCAGAAATGTAAAATATTGGTAATATATAGGGCTCTTGAATAATGGGCACTCTCAGTCACTCTAACAAAGGAAACATTTTAAGTAATCAATTAGTCCATTGTACTTTCACACCTTACTTCTTTTGCTTGATTGCCTGTATTTCCAAGCAAATAGTATTTTATCACCAGCTGCAGAAGAGAACACCAGAATGAGGTGTGAAACAACCCGAACCAGGAGCTGTAGCACATGGAAGTCCACTCACAGAGCTGGATGACAGAGTGATGCTCCTCCTCCTGCTGTCCCAATATTCTATAATGTGGTTTTCACAATCTAGGTAGAAAATCAGGAAAAAAATTAATATTCTCATATTGTTTCCTAAGCATACTGCTTGTTTTAGAGCTTCATTATACAGTCTCGATGTGACTTACTGTTTTGCCAAATGAACTCTCTAAAAGTATGAGTTATCTAAGAACAAACTTTTCATTTGCAAATAAAGCTTTTTGTTTTATTTTCTTCTTTACTTGCAGTTAGATAAAGAGGAAGTGTCAGCAAAGGTTTAGGAGGGGATTTTGGTGCATATGAAGAAGCACAATCCAGAAAGGGAACCTCAGGTTCATTGGGTGGCCCTTCTTGTTCAGAAGAGGAAACTATAAGCAAAGAGAGGCAAGATCTCGAAAAACATAGAGGATGTAGATGTCTAGCAGCTGCCACTGGTCTTTATTATAGATCAACAATTTTTAACTGGTGTGCCTCAAGAATTTTTAAAACATACAATAGCTGACTGTTTAGTCAGGGGCACTGACTTCTTCTCCCTGAGATTCAGATAAAATCTGACTACAGCCAACACAACAATAGCCTTCCAGTGTGAATGCCCTGTCTTGAACCCTAAATATATAGCTCATGTAATGGAGCTGCATCTTATTGGTCATGTCACATAATAAAGTTGTGTCTGGTTGGTTATCTCTTGGTACCAGAAATCCTTATATACAAGGATTATTAATATCTGAATATTAATTAATTAATTAATTAATTAAGCTAATTAAAAAATTAAAACAGAAGTTTTTTCCTGAATGTTTGGGCCAAAAACATAGCACACTTTATACACAGCAGCACATTATACATGACAAAATATGGTAACATATTTTTTGGTGAGCTTCAGAATCTTAGTAATTAGTTTATGTGTGCCATGAGATGAAAAGTGTTGAAAATCGCTGTTACAGATCATTCTGCAGGTTTTTATCTGCCTGCTTGCGGGACAGCCCCTCTCTGCTGTCACAAACTTTTCAAAAGGAAGACCTTTGTGATTCAAGCTAACCACTGGGTGGCACTGTGCACTGCTGGGCTTGTTCGTTCAAGTATAATGGCCCTGCTGAAGGGCCTCAGTTTGTATGGGCAAATCCTCTTCAGGCCTGCATAATCATCATTCTCTGAAATCCAGGCACTAAGCCAATTTTAACAGCCACCTTATTTCTTAAATTGAATCTGTTGAAAAGCCATCTCATTTTTCTCGAAAATGAAAGAGTTTTGGTTTGTAGATTGGAAGGGCCTTCCACTTCAACTATTATCTGGAATTAGGCCTAATTAGGAAAGGGTTCATTCCAGATAATATTTCCCCAGCTCTACAGGCTTCTGCAATGTGCCCAGCAATAGATAAGATCTGTAGCTGAAGGACAAGTGTGTAGAGTGTATGGTGTGTGGAGATTTTTCATGTGACCCAAGAAAAAATGAAAACCCCCCAAACGGACCCATGCCAAACATCTCAGCCCTCACTGAACCTGTTGCTCGTGAGCAACTTAGCAACAGGTCAAGGAACGGCATTTGGAAGAAGTAGAATCTCCAGTCATAACCCACCAGAGACACCTCCTCCAGACTGCAAGGAATATCAACTAAGTCCTCAAGAGGCAGGCGCTGTCCCCTTCGTCCTAAGCCTCCCAGGCTCCACGCAGCCCTCAGCTGGGAATCTCACCATGTCCAGTGGATCAGCATCCTCACCTTCCATCCAGCTCCCACAGAGTGGCATTGACAATGTCTTCTGTCGTTGACAACAGTAGCATCCAAAAAACAAGTCTTCCCATCTGGTTAATGAACACCAAAAAATGAAGCAAAAGACTTTTTTAAAACTACTTTTTAAGATTTTATTTATTTATTTTTAGAGAGAGGGGAAGAAAGGGAGAGAAACATCAATGTGCATACAACCTGACTGGGGACTGAACCCACAACCCAAGCATGTGCCCTGACTAGGAATTGAACCAGCAACCTTTTGCCTTGTGAGATGATGCCCAACCAAATGAGCCACACCAGTCGGGATGAAGCAGAGAATCTAATACAAACAGAAAGAGGAGGAGTGGAGGGAGCAGGAAAGATGCCAAGAATCCCAGGCACACCTGGATCCCAAGACCCGGAAACGACGCTGCGGAGGCTTTCTTTTCACCAGGAGAATCAACTCTTGGAGAGGAGGGCCTATGGGCAGGAGCAGGAAAGACGGATGGCAGACCTGGAGGAGAATGGCATACTGGACTATGATGCCACAGAAAGCCTCATGCACTTGGCACACATTCCCAGGTCTCTGAAGTCACTGAATTTTCTGGTATATCCTTCAACAGCCTGTCCTCCCATCTATCTGATAAATTCTAGAATGTATAGCCACTGGAAGGTTCTGCTGCTCTCTACCCCTAACAGAAAAAGTTCCCCTTCACCTCAGGGCATCCTGGATGTCCAGTCAGGTGTGGTCACCAGAGTCTTCTTGAGCTAGATGTTGACTTAGACCAAATGTCCATCCATAACAATTTTGAAGATGACTATGTGGTTGACAACATGAAGAAGCAGCATAAGTGACTACATTGCTCTCCTGAGCCTAGCTTCCTCCATGGCAGTTCAGCACCCAGAGACATCCGACGAGACATCTTGAACACAGGTGCCTGGCACAAGCGGAAGTGACCTGAACTGGCCTCAGGCTTTCCCAGAAGAGATGCAGGAGCTGTGGGCTGCCGCTGATGAGGGTGATAGTAGGGGTCTGCAAGAGAACCGCATCAAGTTCTATAAACCTGGCACCTTGAAGCAGTGGTTTTCCACTTGTGGTCCCTAAACCTTTAGCATCAGCATCCCCTGGGAACTTGTTAGAAATGAAAGACCTAAGACCTCCGGAATGAGAAACTTTTGGGATTGGGCCTCCCTCCCACAAATTGTGTTTCATTAAGTCTTTCACGTGATTCTGATGCAAAAGTTTTCAAACTCTGCTTTACATTAAAGGCAGTTTCACCTCTGTCCCAGGCACCATCCTAATGGCTATAATGTATAGCTCCTCCAAGTCTCTGGGGGTGATATTAGAAGCATTCTCACTGTCTAGTTTTATATTTTCCTGTGTATAGAATGCTAATCATGCAGGGCATCAAAAGGATATACAATTAGCCACAGTCCTTGTTATTCAAGATTGTTGTCGTAAAGCCCAGCACATAGTAGTTGCTTAGGGAATGCTTGCTGTCGGCAATAAAATAAAACATGAAATCTATACAGTGCTATACTCATTGAATCTCATATACATAATATTGAGTGAAAGAAGTCAGACACACCTTGGCTGGCGTGGCTCAGTGGATTTAATGATGGCCTGTGAACTGCAAGGTCGCTGGTTTGATTCCCTGTCAGGGCACATACCTGGGTTGTGGGCCAGGTCGCCAGTTGGGGAATTGTCAGAGGTAACCACACGTTGGTGTTTCTCTCCCTCTCTTTCTCCCTCCCTTCCCCTCACTCTAAAAATAAATTTAAAAAATATTTTTTTTAAGAAAGCCAGAACATGCCCTGGCTGGTGTGGCTTAGTGGATTGAGTGCTGGCCTATGAACCAAAGGGTTGCTGGTTTGACTCCCAGTCAGGGCACATGCCTGGGTTACAGGCCAGAATCCCTAGTAGGGGGCACTCAAGAGGCAACCACACATTGATGTTTCCCTCCCTCTCTGTCTCTCTCCCTTCCTATCTCTCTAAAAATAAATAAATAAAATCCTTAAAAAAAACAGAACAAAAGATTACATACTGTGTGATTTCATATATATGAATGCCAAGAAAAGACAAAACTAACAAGGACAGAAGTCAGAAAAGAAGTTATCTTTGATGGGGCAGCATTGACTGAGGGAAGGAAGTACTGACTGATAGAGGGGTGGAGGGGTGTCTGGGATGCTGAAACCTGACCTGGGTGGTAGTTACACGGCTGCACTTTTAAAAGTCATTAGGTACCTTAAGAAAAGAAAGAGAAAGGAAGTCTTCCTACTTAGATGGTTGACAAGCATATTCCAAGGAGAGGGAATAATGTGAGGTGGGAAGTTATGGGCTTGTACAGAGAGTAATAGCAGCCAGTTTGTTGAGAGAAGAGGAACAAGCAGCAAAGGAAAATGGAAAGATCTCTAAGTCTACTAGAGGAGACTGAGACAAGAAACCCAACTGTGATGCTATCATATAAACAAAAGAATGCACAAGGGAGGGGACCTAACTCCCAGCTCAGCCTGGCTGGAGGTGGGTGGGGAGGCTTTGAGAAGCTTAGAAAAAAAATCCAGACATAGTCAAGAATCTGACTCACCATTTGTTTACGCCTGTATGAATTCCCAGGAGGTGATTGTGAAGGTTCCTAATAAAGGAAATTCAGAAGTCTAGAAACCGGATTCTAAGATCCATCAAGGAGCAAACAAGGGGTTTGCGAAACAGCATAAAGCTGTTTGACCCAGAAGAAAAGAAATTGTACAGGATAGTGGAGTGTTGCGCCCCAAAACTGTTATCCACTGGTCCTTTGGAATTGAAGCTATAGAAGTGTAAAGGGTTGACATCAGGCTTGAATCTCTCAGAGTTTAAACTCTTAGCAAAATTTGTAATAATTTTCTTTTTTAAAATTTATTGATTTTTAGAGAGAAGGAGAGAGGGAAGCATCAATTTGTTGTTCCACTTACTGATATATTCACTGGTGGATTCTTGTATGTGCCCTGACAGGGAATCCAAGCTGCGACCTTGGCGTATCGGGAGAATGCACTAACCAACTGAGCTGTCTGGCCAGGGCAATGTATTTTTCTTTAATGTGGGTTTCTTTATGTAGTGGGTCAACACCTTTGAATGTCTTATTTATAAAAACCTGTTTTTAAAAAGAGAGAGAAAAAAGTAAACTCAAAATGAGAGCTTAGCTGGAAAGGAAGGCAGGAGAACAACTGTAAATATGAAAATAAAGAAAGAAGAAAAAGGGGAGAGGAAAAAATAGAATATACATAAAGGGCAGTCATTCACATAATGGGAGTCCCTGAAGAAGGAAACAAAGCAATGGAACAGAACTAACATTTAAGTGCTCTCTCCGGCAGCACACATACTAAAAACTGGAATGACACAGAGGGGATCAGTGTGGCCCCTGCACAAGATGACACACAAATTCGTGAAGAATTCCATTTTTTTTTCTAAAGGAAACTAAGCCCTGGCTGGTGTGGCTTAGTTGGTTGGAGCCTCATCCTGTACCCAAAAGGTTGCAGGTTTGATTCCTGGTCAGGGTACATAACTAGGTTGCAGGATCGATTCCGGGTCTCAGTGCATACGATCCCTGGTCCAGACGCATATGGGAGGCAACCAATTGATATTTCTCTCTCGTATCAATGTTTCTCTCCCTCTCTTCCTCCCTCCCTTCTTCTCTCCCTAAAAATAAATAAATAAATAAATAAATAAATAAATAAATAAATAAATAAATTTCAAAAAAGAGGTTGATGGGAAACAAAGGAAAAAATTTAAAAATGGGACTACATCAAATTAAAAAGCTTTTGCACAGCTAAAGAAACCATTATCAAAATGAAAAGGGAGCCCACTGTATGGGAGAACATATTGGCCAATGATACACTGAACAAGAGTTTAATATCCAAAATATATAAAGACATATCAATATCAGGAAGACAAACAATCCAATTAAAAAACTGGCGAAGGACCTGACTAGACACTTCTCCAGGGAGAACATACGGAGGGCCAATAGGCTCAACATCAAGCATCCTATGAAAGGATGCTCAGCATCACTAGCCATCAGAGAATGCACATTAAAACCACAATGAGATATCACCTCACATCTGTAAAAACGGCTATCATTAACAAATCAACAAACAAGTGCTGGTGAGAATGTGGAGAAAAGGGAACCCTAGTGCACTATTGGTAGGAATACCAACAGTCTGCAGCCACTGTGGAAAACAGTATGGAGTTTCCTCAAAAAACTAAAGATGGAACTGCCTTTTGATCCAGCAATTCCACTGCTGGGAATATATCCAAAGAATCCCAAAACACCCATTCAGAAGAAATATATGCACCCCATGTTCATAGCTACGCTATTTACAATAGCCAAGATTTGGAAACAGCCTAAGTGCCCACCAGTAGATGAGTGGATAAAAAACTGTGGTACATTTATGCAATGGAATACTAAGCAACAGGGAAAAAAAGATGGAATTCTTATCTTTTGCAACAGCATGAATGAAACTGGAGACTATTATGCTAAGTGAAATAAGCCAGTAGATAAAAGACAAATAACATGTGATCTCACTTATAAGTGGGCTCTAATGAACAAAATAAACTAATGAGCAAAATAGAACCAGAAATATAGAAACATAGAACAGACTGACAGCTGTAAGAGGGAAGGGGTAAGGTGGGGACTGATTGAAAGAAGGTGAAGTGTTGATTCAAAGGACATATATGAATGACCCATGGACATGGACAATGGTGTGGGGATTGACAGTGGAATGGGGGCAGGCTGGGTGGAGCGGGGCAGAGGGGGAAAGATTGGGACAACTGTAATAGTATAACAATAATATATTTAAATTAAAAAAGAAGTAAGTTCTGTGTGAGGGAGGCTTTTCAACTGAGGGCTTCATCATAGAATGATCTAGAGGGACTGTTTTGTGGAAAACCCTTCATGTCAGTATCTTTAGGTCTTTCCTTAAAAAGAGACAGTAAGGCAATTATTAAGAGTAGAGACTGAGGCCCAACTACTTCTGTTCCAATGCAGGGTCTACCACTCATTTGCTAATTTCCTAACCTCTCTGGGCCTTAGTTTCTTTATGTGTAAAATGCAGATAATAATAGTGCCTACCTCATAGAGTTAATGTGAGAATTAAATGAGTGAATGTATATAAGACAATATCTGGCACATAGTACTAAATAAACATTAGCTATTCTTGCTATAATTATTGTTCAGGCAAGACACTCCCAATCTCCTGCCTTGAAAACATAATCCAGACTGTCACTATTCTATAGGTGGGAAGCAAGGAAAGGGAATTAGCTGGATGGGAAAAGAGTTTTCACCTGTTCTCTTTGTCCTTTTCTTGGGGGTTAATACACTTCCCCCCTTATTGTCTCTTGTTGGGATTGAGGGAGGAGCATTCACCAGTACATGAGTTCATCCCGCCATCTTTTGAGAAAGATGTGCCAAGCAAAAGAGCAATGGAAAGTCTCAAAAACCAAAGTGTGAAGTAGATCTGGTTACACAAAATTTTAGAACACATGTTAAAAAGCATCATAAAATCATAACATCATTAAAAAATCAGAGATAAACAACCAAGTGTGACAAGAATTTGCAACAAATGTAGTGTGGAAAGGAACACCTGCCCAAATGAGAATCCAGAGCTTGCTGAGCGAGGGAGGCGCCACCGTCGCATGATTTTGGCAGCGACTCAAAGACTGTCAGGGCGGGAAAGCCTTCTGGTGGAAAGAGTAGGTTTCAGGTTCACTCTGGTTGGAGATCTTTGGCATAAAGAAGCTGGAGGCAGGCTAACTAGAAACAGGGCAGCTTATGTGATCAGTTTGGGGAGCATATTTGGCTTTTTCTGGTGGGTCCTGAGTTGGAAACTGGGAGAGAGAGCAAAGAAACAGAGAAACTGACAGTCATTTGTCAAGTCCTGACCATTCTGAGCCATTTGCTGCAGGGGTTGCATGTGGGACAGAACTTATCATCACACATGGTCCGGCTACTGTCTGTTGTTATATATTCAATTGCCCGATAGTAATGGTATATAACACATGAAGCTTACACAAAAGGGCTGAGAAAAACTTAGATGTACTGAACAGATTAAACAGTCCAGGAATACTATGTCTAGATTCAGAATTAGAAGAAGCTCATTAGGTAGATTCAAATTATTAGTTAGGTTCGATTTATGCAAATCTGATTGTAAATGCTCAAGAAAAAAGAGAAAGGTTTATTCCCCACAACAAGCATATATCCCGGGCAATGCAGAGTATTGTTCAGATGGTCTTACCAAGTGGGCTGGAATGACTTTGTCTTCAAGAAACAAACTACAGAATTAATTATGATCCACAGAGAAACACTGTTAGAGAGTTAGAGGAACTGATAATATCAGCTACAGAAAATACTATTAATATTTTATGAATGATTTAAGACAATGTTTTCAAACTATGGGTTATGATCCATTAGTGGATTGTGAGATCAATTTACAGGGTAATCAGCATTAAAAAAATTAGAATGGTATAGAATAGAACAGACCAGTGTCTTTTGCCTTAGTAGGTAAATTTTAGAACCCAACATTTGGGTACAATATGACTCTGGTGTAAACACTAAAATAATTTAATCTCATGGAAGAAGTACAGGTGTAAAACAAGATACCAAGACAGGTTAGAAAGCCAGAACAAATGGAACAGGGAAACTGAAATGACCAAGCAGTTCACAGCCATCCAGCAAATCGAAAAATCCTATCTTCCCGAGGCAAGAACACTTAGTAGTAAATGGTTTACACTTCTCTTTCCCAACCTAAGGGTAAATAGCTTAAATTACCCCACTCAGAGAGACAGATAACAGACATCCAATTAGTGCCATTTGTGCTAACCACACCCAAGGACGGATGGAGTCAGGGAAATAAATCTCATTTTGGCAAATCAGCTTAAAGCTGTGAATATTGAGATCCTCCCCTAAGACTCCCCCTAAAATTCCTGCCTTTAAAATCAGATAAGAAGTCCTGGCTGGGTAGTTCAGTTGGTTAGAGCATCGTCCTGATACCCCAAGATTGTGGGTTCTATCTCAGTTAGGGCACATCCAAGAACCAGGCAATGAGTGCATAAATAAATAGAATAATAAATCGATGTTTCTCTCCCTCTCTCTGTCTCTCTCTCTCTCTTTCCCCCCTTCCCCCTTTCTCTCTAAGAATCAAATAAAAATTAAAAAGAAAACAGATAAAACACCTGAAGACAAAGACCTGTCACCGGCTCTCTCGGGGCACCCCCACACCCTCTTCCCTCTCAGGTGTACATCTCTACTTTTCTCTCCTAAACTCTAAGGGTCCCCACAAGATTTGCAACCATGGGAGCAATGGGCAGTGGCAGCTTGTCCCAGATTAACTTCATGAACCTGTCTCCGAGGCCCCCTTTTCTCTGACTTTTCAGGGAGCAAGCAACAGCCCCACTTTGGCTCATGTCTTTCCCATGATGTTTCTAGAGAGCCAAAGCAGAGCACTACTAGGCTGTCTCCTGCTGCTTCTTCTACCCTAAGCCTTTCCTTTGTTTCACTGTCCCCAGCTTTAACAAATGTCCTCTTGAAATCACCTGGATTTGTGTTGTGAAATCATTCCTGCACAAACACACTACTGGCCAGCCCAAGGCAGACCCACTCTGGCCCAGTCCCTTTCCAGTTTGAATAAATAGTAAAGACCCCATCTAGATAGAGTGAAGCACTGTGGTAGGCAGAATGATGCCTGCCCAAAAGATGTTCACATCCTAACCCCTAGAATTTGTGAATATGTTACCTAACACAGCAAAAAGGACTTGGCAGATGTGATTAAATTAAGGCTCTTAAAATTAAAAGGTTATCTTGGGTTATCCAGGTAGCCCAATGTAATCACAGGGTCCTTGTACACGAAAAAGGAAGGTGGTGGTAGATCAGAGCCACAGAGACTGGGAAATGCTCCAAGGCTAGCTTTGCAAACGGAACAACAGCCCATGGACCGAGGAATGCAGGCAGCCACTAGAAGCTGAAAAAGGCAAGGGGACATTTCTTGGGATTCCCCTCTAGAGCCCCTAGAAGGAACAGCCTTGCTAACACCCTGAGTTTAGTAAAAAAAAAAAAAAATTGTTTTTTTGAACTTCTGACCTCTGGGACTATAAAATAATACATCTTGTTTTGTTTTAAGCCACTAAATTTGTGGCAATTTGTTTTACAGGAACAACAGCAAATAAATACAGGAACATATAAGAAAGGAGTCCAGAATGGCTGAACCATTGAGTGTGAGGTAGAAACGAAATTGGAAAGGTCAGCAAAACCAGGCAGAACTTGCTAGCCTCATACGGGTAAGGCACCAGTCCACCTTATCCTTGGGTTACTCTGAAGGGTTATAAACTGGTGAATGACAAGATGAGGTCTACATTTTAGGAAATTATATATGATCTAATCCAAGGGTCACAAGTTTTCCTGCAAAGAATCACGTAATAAATAGTTTATATTTTGTGGGCCCTATAGTCTCTATTGAGTATTTATCTTTGTTTTCAACAACCCTTCAAAAATGCGAAGCCCATTCTTAGCTCCGGGGCCATAACTTGCGCTTGGCCTGAGCTAATTGTAATGATCTTTTCTCCCACGCTTTCAGCTACCCTTGCAGCTCTGTGTGGTTATGGGAGTGGGGAATCCAATTCTGGCTGAAGAAACACAAGGGAAAGTCTCCCAAAGAACATGTAGGAAAACTTTTGCTTTGCTAATGAAAAGATTAGGGACTGTCTTTCTGCTTTCTTCCTGCTTTAAACACAAATGTAATACCCTATTTTACAAGTTGGATGTGACACTTTGGACTGTCTTAATGCTTGCAATTCCTTGGGATTTAAAATAGTTTTTCTAAAATGCAAACCTGTAGTCAATTTAACTGTCCTAGGGCTAGTTGCTCAGCCACACAAAGACTGATTTTTTTATATCCAAAATGAAAATACTAACAATACCTATTCCATACTGTGTCAAGAGCATCAAACAAGAATCTGTATATAAATTTTTTTTGAAAAAACATTTTTTTTGTAAATTGTAAAAAAAACCCAAAACCCTACATTAAGGTTAGCTGTGTGTTTATTTACGCATTCAGAGGGATAGGATTTCAAGTTGATCTTTGAAGAGTGGGTAGGGATTAAATTGACAAAGAAGAAAATAGGAGTTGGTATGTGGGAAAAAATGGTGAAGAGCAATTAATCTGAACTAAATACAACTAAAGGAGAAACAAGAAAGGTGGTCCTCTCAAAAGAATGATGCCTTCATTAATATTATTATCTACTATTTTGAAAATTCTTCCAACTCAGAAAGGTATGAAATAGAAATAAAAGGAATGAATATCAGAAAGAAGAGAAAAAAATTACTATTTGTAAATGATGTCCTTTTAGTACCAGAAAATTAAAAGAACTGGTTGCAAGTATTAAAACTAAAAGGAAGTGGTTACAAGCACTCACAGAGTTGGTAAAGTAGCTAGAAACACATTGATATAAAGAAGCAGAAGCATTTCTCTAACCAGTTGGAAAGGAGTGAAATCTTGTCTACATGCGACTCTAACTACACTTAGCTTATACCTCCCAGCCAAGTGCATTGTCCAAACCGGATCTCCCCGTGGTCCTTCTCCTTCCTTCCCACCACCACCCACTTCAGCCCACACTGACACTACCCCAAGGACAATCTCATGCATTACATACATTCATGTTAATTAGTATTCATGAGAATAAATTTTATCTTTTTTGTGTTAACACTTTGGGTGGATCAGAATTCTCTGAGAAGTGTGCTTAAGAGAGCCCCTTTGTTGCCCTGGCTGGGGTGCCTCAGAGGATTGAATGTCGGCCTGCAAAACGAAAGGTCATCAGTTCGACTCCCAGTCATGGTATACCTGGGTTGCAGGCCAAGTCCCTGGCTGGGGGCTCTCAGGAGGCAACTGATCAATGTATCTCTCACACATGGGTGTTTCTCTCCCTCTCTTTCTCCCTCCCTGCCTGCCTCTCTATAAATAAATAAAATCTTAAAAAAAGAGAGAGAGAGAGAGCCCCTTTGAAAAATGGAGGGTTTTCTCTCTTTTTTTTGGCCCTGGCCACCTAGCTCAGTTGGTTATGGTGTCATCATGATAGCCCAAGTTTGTGGGTTTGATCTCCAGTCTGGACACATACAAGAATCAACCAATGAACACGTAAATAAGTAAAGCAACATTTCTCTCTCTCTCCCCACCCCCTTTCTCTCTCAAACTAATTAAAAAAAAAAAAAGATTATTATAAACTGTTTTTGTTGATGCTTATCTCCCTTTCAGTTTCTTTTGGGTCTTACGTTCTTTCCATTTCTCCGATAACTGTTTGTTGTGAAATATAATGACTTGTAGACTTTTGTGATATGCTTGCAATAAATGCCAGTCTGTCTGCACATGGAAGTAAATAGTTACTTCTCCTCCTTCTCCACCCATTTATCACCCAGACATAGAATCTGGGGAAGGTTATCAGAGTTACAGAGCCACAGCCTTTCAGCTAGAACATTCCTCCCCTCAATTTATCTGCCCTGTCCACCAACACCTGCTGGGGATTTTATGGCCACAATCTGACTGCCTGGAGCTTCCTGCATTCAGATGGGTGAGCATGATCAGGTCTTTGATAAGGGAAATTTTGCCCCCTCTGGCCCCAAAGGGACTTTGGCCCAAAACTTAATCTGAAGTTGAGGAATGCTGTAGGGACTAAGCTGTGACAGAGAGCTGGGTAGCCAGAATAGAATGTGGAAGGTGGGATTGAAAAAATGTCCCTCCCTTTTTCACTGTTATCAGGGCCTTCTTCCTGGGCCAAATTCAATACATGGAAGGGCCTAAGCAAGGGGTTGGTGAGGGAATGTGATGCCTTTTGCTCTTCAGTTCAGCTAAGTCCTTGTCCTTTCATGTTGAGCACTGCAAGACCAGGTAAAAGAGTGGGTGGGAAATGTTACCAGGCTGGGTGGATTTGCCCACTGGACCTCATAGCTCCATATACTGCCTGTTGGCACAGCTCCAAACCTGGGCACCTAAGTTTCCCCTATCATTAACATTGTACATTGTGAAAACTAAGAAACCAACCTTGGTATATTATTATTAACTAAATTCCAGACTATAAGTCATTAGTATTAACTAGGGTTAACTAAACTCCAAATTTGATTTCTCTAGGTTTTTTTTCCAAACTAATGTCTTTTTTTCTGTTCCAGTATCCAATCTAGCATACTACACTGTATTTAGGGGCTAATGTGCTTTTAACCATTCTATAAACCTCCTTCAGTGGCCATTTCCAGCTCCATCCTTGTTTCTTCTAAGACTCCATTAAACATCAAAGGAGAAGAAGAAACCAGGATCCTAAGAACACGAGCTCTAAAAGCCACCTCAGTATTTCTCATCAGTATTTCCTGAAGTGAAATTTCCAGAGCAGGAGTATGAAAAAATACTGTTATTTAAAGAAAAGAAGAGTTCTATAGTCACATGAGGTAAGGAAATGCTAGAAGCCAAATTCTTCCTTGAAGAGACAAAATATCCAGCAACGTGACAAAATCTCTGAGAAGTCTTGCAACAGAGAGGCCAGTTGAATCTGGTTTAACAGAATTTGCCTGAAGTTTTCAGTCATTTGTGTATCGCCTTCATGCCTTTTGCCGTATCTGCAGATCTGTACTATTACTGACTTAATCTTTTTCTTTAAATCCACTCACCTTTTGAAAGGAACATTTTTTTTTTTAGAGAGAGAGAAGAAGAAGAGAGAGATAGAAACAACAGTTTGTCGTTCCAGCTATTTATGCATTCATTGGTTGATTCTCCTGTGTGCCCTGATCAGGGATTGATTCCAAAACTTTGGTGTATCAGGACAATGCTCTAACCAGCTGAGCTAGTACGTTTGATATCAAGGAATATTAGAATCACTTACCAAAATTAACTGGACTTTTCAAAATGTTAATTTCAACCAAGGACTTCCTGAAGTCATCTCATCTGACACTAGTGGATGACAGTTTGGGAAATATGGGGTGATTGAACTCTTTTCCATAACACCTGTTAACATCCTGGGGAGACACTGGGAAATGCTGATCTAGTTGACCCACCTCCGAGGCCCAGAAGACCAGGAAATGTACTCAGGAAACTAACGGTAAAGCCCAAACTAAAACGAGAACACTCCCCTCCCTCCTGTGCTCTTCCTACAGCCCTACTAAGCCTCTGACTGTCAGATGTTTCCTCAGCACGGCTGAAAGAGGTTCCATGTGATCATGTTTCGACTCCACATTTTGGATTTTAAACAGATTCTCATGCCCAGTTTTGATGACTCCCTGTCTTCTTCCATTTCAGGTGGAGAACTTGGACCTGACTCCTTGTCAGAGTAAACAGGTACAAAGTATTTTCTGGTTCTGGCTATTATTGCTGCCTACACTTCATCAGCTCCCGCCCACACACCAGGCACCTGCACTTTGTACAGTCCTCCCTGAAGTTATGTTATTCTAAATTTTAATTGTGTTTGAACAAGAGGGTGTGGCAAGAGAGGTGCCCACTGTTAATCAGTAATAGAGCCGCAGATAAACAAGGTGCTCCCAGTGGCGCCGGGCACCCTTTGGCTCTCAGTCTTCCCCAAAACAGCCCCTGAAATGTGAGTGCTTGATTCCATTTGTGCTCTTGGCTGTCTTCTCATCCCAAAAGCTAGCCCACAGGTGTCAATTCCCTCCTCTCCATTTGGCCAGTTACTTAATGCCTTGAGTGGATTAGACAACATAATGCTCACTAATCCTACCCCGGCTGTTTTCCAACAGTCAGACCAGACATGAGCACCACTGGGCTTGATAATGGCTCCTGGAGTCATCAGTCCTTCTTCATTCAAAATGCTGGGCACCTAGAATAAGCCTGTTTGTGCAGTGTTACGAATAATAATACAGAATTCTTACTCACGTGCTAGGCACTCCTTGTACATTATCTCGATCCTGAGACAACTCTTCGAGGAAGATATTCTTTTTTACCATTTTAAGGTTAAGTAAACCATGGCTCAAACAAGTTAAATACCTCTCCCAACTTTACATAGAAAATGTTACATCTGAGATTTGAACCCAAGTATACACACTTAACACAAGAGCCTATACTCACAGTCATTACCCTATGCAGCTTCCTTGGAGAGGGGCAGGGTTTTCACCCTCAGGGAGTTCCCATATTTATATTAGCTAATGTGAGGTCCTTTAAAAATCTCTGCCATCTCTGGATGTGTTTCTGTTTTCAGTCTTTCCCTCCTGATAATTTATCACATTCTTCTGCTTCTCACATTTAGCAGTTTGCGTTGGATGTTGTGCTTCACGGACGCTACATTGGAGGGCATCTGTATTTTTGTTGTCTTCCTTTTAAAGATGTTAAGACTTTTCTTTCCTTGGGCACCATTTCATTTAATTTGGATTAGCCTGATCTTGTCAGAGCTTTGTTTTTTACTCTTCTTAGGGCTGGTCTGGATTTCCCTCATTCAATAATTAAAATAGTCTTGTTCTTAAGGCATGGAACTTTGGGGATCCAAACTCAAGCCCCCGAGTAAACATGAAGGTCTCTCGACTTTTTCTGGTCAGAACTCCGTGACTACAGAGATCTCTGCTCTTACAACCCATGTGTAGCTGTTTGCTCCCAGGCAGGGTTGGACAGGCGTCTTCCTGTGCACACGCACCTTAGCGCTCAGCCAAAGACTAGACTTCCGTTAATGGAATGCCTTTGAACATTTCTTGAGCTACTTTTTTGTGTACATCTCTCTTCTCCTCTACCCTGCCTTGCAAATTACAGTCACTAGAATTGTCTAGAAGCAGAGGAAGTAGTCTCTGCTTCCTTGCCTCAGCAAGGTCTCATGCTCTGCGTAGGCTCCACCTCCCTGCATCATGGTTTGGCAAAGGTGCCCAGGCTGAAGTTGTGTTGAACATGCAGCTCACCTCATATATTACTATTTTGTCAAAGATCACAGATAAGCACTGTCTGTTGTTCAATACCTAAAAACAGTTGCCTCATGTATTTTGCTAATTTTATAGTGGTATAAGGTGGGGGAGTAAGTCTAATACAAATTACTCTATTATGGTCAGACCTGGAAAGGCTAGCCGTTCTTTATATATATAACAACCTGTCAATCTCTGAATTTCACTGGAATTTTAGTCTAATTACATTTATTGTGATTATTGGTGTATCTGAATTTGTTTATACTAATTTTTTCCTATATGTTTTGCTTACACATGACTTTCTTTTCTTATTTTTTTCCTTTAAAAAACATTAAAGTTGACCTGACTGATATGGCTCAGTGGATTGAGCACTGGCCTGCAAACCAAAGGGTTGCCGGTTCAATTCCCAGTCAGGACACATGCCTGGGTTGCAGGCCAGGTCCCTAGTTAGGGGTGTGGGAGAGGCAACCGACTGATGTATCTCCCACACATCGATGTTTCTCTCTCCCTCTCTTTCTTCCTCCCTCCCTCTCTCTCTCAAAGTAAATAAATAAGAGAAAAATAAAAAATATTAAAGTTGTTTTTGTTTGTTCTTTTGTTTTATTTCATTTTTCCCCTGTACAAATTTTTTTAAAATTCTCACCTGAGGATATGTTTGTTTGTTTTTGTTGATTTTAGAGAGGAAAGAAGAAAGTAAAAAAAAAGAGAGACAGAGAGAGATAGAGTAACATAGATGTGAGAAACAGCAATTGGTTGCATCCAGTACACACCTGACCAGGGAATGAACCCACACGCTAGATATGTGCCCTGACCAGGGATCGAACCCATGACCTTTTGGTGTACAGGACAATGCTCCAATCAACTGATCCACTTGGCCAGGGCCTCTCTAAAAATTTTTAAGGTCTACATTCTACATTCTATTCCCATTCTTTTACTAGTTATTTTTGAAAAGTTTAACATGCATACTTATATCAACAATTCTATAGTTCACATCTGCTTCTCTGCCAAATAATACAAAGTTTTTAGAATATCTCTGAATCCTCCATTCCTAACTTATAAATTGTTATCCAGTATTTTCATTTAGTTCTTTCAAAAACATACAAATTAAACATTATAACAATTACTTCATATAAATAATGCTCATTTAATGTTATCACAGGCTTACCGATTTCTTTGCTCACTATTACTTGTGGGATCTCAGGTCTTTATTCTGAGGTAATTTTTCTTCTAAAATAAGTCATTTTTTTAGAAATTCTTTTTGATAAAGTTCTGCTGTGGCAGATTCTCTCAGATATGAATCTCAAAATAGCTTTATTCTGCCCTATTCTTGAAAGGTAATCGGGCTAACACATAATTTGAAGTTGACAGTTACTTGCCAGTTCCAGGCTGACAGTGATGTTCTTTGAGCACTTTGAAGGTATTATCAATAAATATATATTTTTAACCTGGGTTGTAAAGTCTGCAATCAGTCAAATTGTCATTCATTTGTAGATAACTTTTTCTCTTGTGCTGCTTTTAAAATAGCGTCTTTGTGTTCTGGAGTTTTACTATAAAGTACCTAGGTCTAGAGTTCTTTTTATTTATCAAGTTTGTTATAAATGATGTTTGGGAGTATTTATCCGTTTATATCCTTTGTCAGAATTTATAAATTGTCATCCATTAACTCATCAAATATTTCTTCTCTATTCTCATAATTTATCCCCCAGAAATGTATAAATTAGATTTATTATTCTACTTTCCATGTCTCTTAATCCCACTCTAATTTCCATCTCCTTGTTTCCCTGTATTATGTTCTGTGTAATTTATTTACGTCTAATTTCCATTATATTCTTTTTTTAAAAGATTTTATTTATTTACTTCTTAGAGAGAGGGGAAGGGAGGGAGAGAAACATCAATGTGTGAGAGAAACATCTATTGATTGCCTCTCGCACACCCCCAGCTGGGGACAGCCCCGCACTCCAGGCCTGTGCCCTAACAGGGATCAAACCCTCAGCTTTTGGGTTCACTGGTTGGTGCTCAAACCACTGAGCCACACCAGCCAGGGCTATATTCTCTCTCTTTTTTTTTTTTTTCACATCTAGTTTATTTGTGGCCACCTCTTTAACATTTTGTGAAATTCAATTTGAATTTAATTTGTTTCATCCATTGTATCCTTATCTTCCATGTTTTATCTGCTGTTTAATCCATACATTTATGATATTTTAAGGTGTCAATGATTATATTTTTAATTTTGAATTACACTATTTTATGTCAAAAATTTCCCATTACTCAGGGTAGTCTCTTATTGCTTGATCAGTTTTGTAATTCCATTTGAAAATTTCTTCCAGTATTTTACACAGTTCTTTTACATTTTAACTTTATAATTTCAATATCTGAAGACTACACCTGGCTGTTGCTCTGACTCTTAGTCACAGTGGCTTATTTCCCTTCGTGTTTGTGGATCTCCGATTGTAAGACCGTATATACAAAGGTGGGCAACAGTAGGCTTACAGTGCTAAATACATGAGTTTCTTCTTGTATTACTATTTATTAATTATTATATAATTTTCTATATATAAACCATATGAACAACTTATCTTTGGGGATCCTCAACTGGGGACTTTTTTGATTCCTCTGTGGGCACCACCAGGAACTACCATCCTGGGACTACTTTGATTTTTTCAAATGCCTTTCCTCATTCAGGAATCTCAGGTTCAAAAAGCCTGTTTGGAACTCGGATCAGTCGGCACACTGTTGTATATCCACGGTAACCCTTAGGGCAACGCCGACCTCCAGGTTTCTTGCTCCTCACGCTCCCATCCCGGTTTCAGTGCTTTTTTTAGGGACCCTAGGAGATTTTTCTTTATTTATTGAAACTCCCATGATACAGTAAAAAATTAACCTCTTCCAGAACCTCCTTGTTTGGGAGTCACGGGCCCATGACAGTGTGTGGCTTCCCACAGTGACACAAGTCACAGGCCTCAAAACTGCCCTTCTCCTTTTCTTTGACAACTGATTCATGTCTATGTCAGGATCGTAACAGTAAAGAAGGCAAAATTTTTCCAGCATTTGAAAACTGATTCATATATATATTCTCAAAGAGTGAAATCACAATAAATGGGGTATAGTATACATCTGAGTAAAGATTCAGATATGAATGTGAAAGGAAAGCATACCACAGTATCTACTGCAGCAGGGGACTGAAAACTAAAACAGGTGAGAGTTGATGACCTTCCAGGGAGGGCTAAATGACAACTAGGACCTACGTACGATACTTTGGTCCTGGAGATACTCACTGACTATGGCTGGAGGCTGAGAGTCCTGGGTAGGCCCTGGAGCAAAAGGCCCCAGGGCAGGGAACAGGGAAATGGGCAGTTTTGGTGTATATGTGGGGCTGTAGGGAGACCAGCTGGATATATCAGGGGTCAAACAGAGGCATCTAGTCTTCATCTGCCCTTAAGATATGGGCCAAATTTAGAAAAAAGCAAGCCGTGGCTGGTATGGCTCAGCTGCTTAGAGCTGGAGCTTCTTCCAGTAGATCCAAAGGACTTGGGTTCGATTTCCAGTCAGGGCACATACCGAGTTTGCAGGTTTGATTCCAGTGGGAGCGTTTATGAAAAAACAATCAACATTTCTCTCTCCCCCTCCTCTCTCTCTCAAAGCAATTAAAAAATGTCCTCAGAAAGGATAAAATAATAATAATAAAATGATAATGTGGCCAATCTTGAAACCAGAAAAGCCAGTGTTCATGCTGCCTGTCACCTACCAGACCCAATAAGCAAAGACAAGGACTGAATTTCTATGGACGCTTTATTCAGATGGTCGGCAATCTGAGAAGACAGTGGGTTTGTACCCCAACAGATCATCTTAAATTCCATTTTTAACTGATGAGTTTTATACAGAGAAGAAAAGTGTAGGTAAGGGGTTTGGAATTCAGGGAAAAAGTGAATCAGATAAAAGCAGCAGCATTCTTCCACCTGTGTCCTGGGCAGTGGTCTTTATCTGTGTCCTGGGTGCAATAGCTTTTTACATACATTCATAACTAATCTTATTAGCTATTACCTGAAACTAAAATTTTTCCAGCATTTCAGTCTCCCATTATTCCCCCACTGTTAGTTTAAACCAGTGGTGTCCAAACTTTTGGCATCTCTGGACCACACTGGAAGAAGAGTTGTCTTGGGCCACACATTAAATATACAAACACTAATGGAAACTGATGAGCAAAATAAAAAAGGTTTTAAGTAAATTTACGATTTTGTGTTGGGCCACATTTGTGGCCATCCTGAGCCACATGAGGCCCACGGTCCATGGGTTAGACACTCCTTGTTTGAACTACCTTATATCTATGAGATCATTTTCATAAGGCAGTAGTTGTTTTGTTGTTGAGCATGTGTCTGAGCATTAGACCATCTGGTGGGGGCTTAGGGATACATCTCATTGCAGAGCCACCTGAGGGCCACGTTATAGGCAACAAAAAGCTATGATAAAGCACAAAACAGTTTTCGGCACAGTTGACAAAAGTTGCACACTCTCCAGCTGGGGCTACACTAGTGGCTTTTAAGGAAAATATTTCCCTGTCCTTTAGAGTTACCACAGGTCCCAAATTATAATTGATATGCTTAAACAAAGTATAATTTCAAAGCCTTTTCGGGAGTACAAATACCTATAAGACATGTAGCGAAAGTTTGTTCAGCATACCTTCCTCCTGCAAGACAAAATTCAGAAAGTTTAGAACATCTTTGCTAAATATGCCCAAATATTTTCATCTTATTTGAAAGGAACAAGTTTTCCATAATATGGGGTTAAACAAAAACTAATGAAAAGAATATAAATCATTGTTTCCAAAAGATGACTTCCAGATCTTCTTGAGGTTCAGTAGTCCACTGTGCCTCCAGTGATTTCTTTACTCTGGTGTGACGAATCCAAGGTTTTATTTCTGCCAACTTCACCATGGTGGGGGTGATGAGGAGCATGTCCCAGGGTTCCATCCGCTTTTCTTCGAGTTGGCTTTCCAGAGGTGCTGTCATCCAAGTCTCGGGTGGCACATCTCCAGGCTCTGAGGAAGGCAGTGAACCTGTAGGGCAGAGGTCTCTAGTATAAGCAAGGTCATTAATTACAGCTAAGTTCTGACTTAAACATTGCACAGTTCTTCACCTTCACCTCCTGATCTATATGCATATCTCCCAACCTCAATCACAGCCTGAAACGGTCGCCTCTACACAATTTCATAAAGAATCAACTGAAGCCCACTTTGAGGAGCCACCCTTATCCTGAGCAGGGCAATAGGTAAAGCCTGACCCCAATGGAGATGAGTTTCTTGACACAGCTTGGCTATATTTTTCTTCAAGGTGTGATTCATCCTCTCTACCTTCCCAGAGCTTGAGGTCTCCATGCTGTGTGGAGTTGCCACTTGATTCCTAGAAATTTACTAACTTTCCATGTAATTTCTGAACTGAAAGCAGGTCCATTATCACTAAGGATGCTGCTGGATAGGGCAAAGCGAGGAATTATTTCTTTCAGTAAGCCTTTCACTACCTCAAAGATTTCTCCGTTCTAGTAGAATAGGATTCTACCCATCCTGAAAAAGTGTTAACAAAGACTAGCAAATATTTCTACACTTGGACCCTTGACATCTGGGTAAAGTCTATTTGCTAGTCCTCGAATGGCTTCTGTCCTTTGTATTGTTCCCCTTTTTTCTTTTGATGGGGATCTGTCTTGAGGTTGTTCTTCTGGCACACAACCCATCTAGCAGTTACTTTTCATATAGCTTTAGAAATTCCAGGACTTCTGAGCCATAATTTAATATACATGGTTTGTGAGTCCCTTACATAGTGAGTGGCCTTATGCAAACATTTCACGACTGGCTCTACTTACTGTTCAGGACGCAGTATAACTCCTTTCTTATTCTTTCCTCTTCCACTCACAGGACCTTTTTCACCAAAACCCCAGCTCTCAGATTTCTCTAAGTCTGCAGTTGAATATTCAGAGTCAAAATTGCACCAAGCCTAAAATAGGTACCAAAGGCATTATGAACATTCCTTTTCTTTTTCTCTTTAAAAGGAAAGTCCACTCAGATTTTTAATGGGGGGTACAATTCTCCTACAGCCAATATGGCCTGGCTCTTTTTACAGGCTTGCTATTTTTTGAGAAACACTTCTATAGCATTCAATCCTGTATGCTTTTAAAGTCAGAGTCACTGCTACTGCTCGAGGAGTCTGCTGATAACACCTCGACATCATCTTCATTTTCCTTATGGTGCCCCGGAGGTTCCAACAGAAAGTCCCTGCTGTGATTTGGCGGTAATCTATTCATTGCCATATCACCTGACTGCCAGGGATACTGTGGAGCAAGGACATCTGGCAATCTGCCTGCTGCCAGTGCATCCCCAGGTAAGTGACCTCTCACACCATTCATGGAAGGTTGTTCATTTGACCCATAATCCACTTCTCATCTCTAAATCAGTTGGGTACGGTTTCTGTGGGTCCCCTGGAACCCAGGCCAGTGGGGCACACACAGAATCACTTGCACTAATCTTATGTGCATACTTAATTATTTCTTCAGAGGAGATAGCAGCTTTTCTATTGATTTCAGTTTTTCTTTTGCTTGGTATACAGCCATTGCGAGTATTTGTTCAGCTTCCTCTAGCTGTTTTTGTAGTTGCTGAATATCACTGTCTCTCTTTTCAACCTCTTTTTCTAAAACTTGCATTTCATGATGGATTTGTCCCTGATTAAATGCCAGTTTCATTAGTTTTTGAAATTCCCCATCCCCATGAATTAACAACTCCAGCACCTGGTGTTCCTCTCCAGCTCGTAACAACTTTTGGTTTCTTGAAACTGCCAGCATTTCTATGAGTTCCCTCGACAAGACCTCCAGGTCCTCCCGTGCAGACAGTGCTGCTCCCGAGTGCTGCTCCGGAAGGCTGCCCCGCTTCTCACCCAGCCCGATGAGGACGCTGCCATGCTTCCCACAGACCCACCATGGCTTCCATAAATGTTCCTTTAGCAACCTCTTTTGTTGCTCCATCAGTCAGATGGTTTCCTCTAGCCCCTTCAGAATCCTCTTCCAGTATCCTCTTTCCGGGGAGTGCGTAACTGCCACCTGTAAAGGTACCTGAACGGTCTGTAATAATTTTAAAATTTCTGCTGCATGCTTAATCTCCTTTTTATTGGGAGTTAATGGTTCTTTCTCCTTCCAGATGAAACCATGTGGTTGCAAAATTAGGAAAGCTTACCTCGAGTCGATATACACATTCACTCTCTTTTCATGTGACAATTCTAGTGCCCTCGTTAATGCAATCAGTTCGGCTTTCTGAGCAGAGGTTCCTGGCAGCAAGAGCTTGACCTCAACTATTCCTTCAAGAGTCACAACTGCATACCAGCTTTTCTGTTTCTTTTGTCCATATAACTGCTTCTATCTGCATAGCATCCAGTCTGCCTCTTCTAGAGGATGGTCCTGTAAATAAATTCTGCTAGACTACACTTCATCAATTATCTCAGTGCAGTCACATATTAGCACAGCCGAGTCAGGCTCTGGGAGAAGTGAGGCAGGATTTAACCTACGGTTTTGAGGGAGATGTTGGGATTGTCAAGAAGAATGGCTTGGTACCTGCCCCTTCTTCCAACAGTGAGCCACAAATTTCCCTTTTGCTCCAGCAGGCTCAACACTTGGTGGGGTGCATAAACAGTGATAGGCTGTCCCAAGGAAAAATTTCAGCTTCCAGTAAAAGCTTGCAGGTGGCTGCCACAGGTCTCAAGCAGGCTGGCTGCCCTTGGACAGTGTGATTTAGTTTTCTTGACGAGTATGCGGTGGGTTGCAAAATGTCACTACACATTTAGGCGAGGACTCCTGGGGCAAATCCCTGCCTTTCATGAATGTAAAATGGAAAGGGCTTTAGTAAGTTTGGAAGCCCCAAGGCTGGTGCAGAAGCCAGGTGCGCTTTCAGAGACTCAAAAGCCTGGGTGTACTCCTTCATCTATTCTAAAGGCATACACTGTGGACCTTTCAGAGTCTTTCCAGTTTAACAGATCTGATGTAGAAAACAGAGCGTGTGCCCATAATATCCAGCAGGCAGGCCCTCTGGCCCTACACCCACTGGAAGTCTCTGCAAAGGCTATTGCCCTGCTCCAGTAGGGGCTTGTCCTCCACCAAATTTGGTTCCCTGGTGGACTGGAGATGGCAGTCCAGGCTCACTTCCCCAGCTCCCTCAGCCAAGTAAGGAGGCAGATCCCCCAGGCTGGAGGGGCCATGGGAACGCTGACCGTGCTTGCAGCCACCATACGTAGATCTTCCTGGGCCCTCTCCTCTGAGCCTGCTGTCTTTCACAGGCGTATTCCCTTTTTGCTGGACCATTACTCTGTTTCCTTTTAATCCTGCATCCTTTACATGACTATGTAAACTCATGAAAGTTTCTAGGTAAGGCATTTGTCTCACTTCCCTAATCTTTGACAAAACAACTCTAGTTACAGTATTATACAGTAATTGAAAGACCCATTCAGTGGCCAGCACTCTCCTGAGTCCATTATACAATACATAGCCAAACAGTATTACAACAAAAACCACTTTCTTCTCAGTCATAGGTTTATAAGCACAGATTGACCAATCAGCCAAAACTTGCCCCAAAGGGGTGTTTCCCAGAATGGAAGCTCTCCCCCCATTCTACCAGACAGAGGTTTGAATGTCACAGAAACCAAAAGGCACATTAATTAAACCAGAAGACACCTTTTTACCAGACAGAGCTCTGTAAACCAGAAGGCACCTTAATTTCTTATGATCTAAATCATGACCCGGGATTGTAACCTGAACCAGAAAGTGCACTGATTCAGTCAAAAAGTGAAGACGACAGGAGGTGCCGAGAGTCAGAAAACGGTAGTGCCCAGTGAAATCACTTGGCAGCTGCTAGGGAGTCTCCCAGTCCACACCCCTGGGCTCTCCAGTCCAGACGGCCTGTGGGACTCCCCAACAAACACCCAAACTTCCTGGAGAGTCACAAAGTCTGTCCCAGAGCTAAGTCACCAGAATATGAAACCAGAAAAGCTGGTGTTTGTGCTGCCTGTCACCTACCAACCCAATAAGCAGACACAGGGATTGAATCTTTATGGGCGCTTTATTCAGAGGGTCCGAAATCTAAGAAGAGGATGCGTTTGTACCCTAATAGACCATCTTAAATTCCATTTTAAATGGATGCATTTCATACGGAGAAGGAAAATGTAGGTAAGGGGTTTGGAATTCAGGGAAAAAGTGAATCAGATAAAAGTAGCAGCATTCCATCATCTGAGTCCTGGGCGGTGGGCGTCTCTCCCAGAGCACAATCGCTCAGATTCCATTGTGATTGCTTGCAGCCCTCCAGAGGTGCAAAGGTTGAACAACTGCTTGTGGTCTCCTGGAGTCCAGGTGGGTCACAACTTCAGTTCCTGAAACAATCCTTTTGCATACATTGAATACTAAGCTTATTAGCTATTACCTGAAACTAAAATTTTTCCAACACTTCAGTTCCCCATCCATTTTTGATAAAGAAGAGATATGTGACACCTTTTGAAGTTGCTTGGGATGGGAGACTGAACAGTCAAACTGAAAACCTTGCTAAGGTCAGAACTTAATCTCCAGAAAACAAACTCCTGTTTTTCAATTAAAAGTCCTAAACCCTGACTGGTGTGGCTCAGTGGGTTGGGTGTGGACGTCTTATAAACAGAAGGGTTGCTGGGTCGATGCCCAGTCAGGCCACATGCCTGGGTTGCAGGCCAGGTCCCCAGTTGGGGGCGTCCAAGAGGCAGCCACTCAATGTTTCCCTCTTACATATATTTCTCTATCTTTCTCCCTCCCTTCCCCTCTCTCTAAAAATAAATAAAATCTTAAAAAAAAACACAAAAAAAACAAAGCCCTAGAAGGTCACTCCCTAGGAAAGAGAACAAACCACAGTCTAGGTTGAAGGTAAAAGAAAACTATAATCCATGTTACAATGCCCCCAACAGCTCAGGGGCCGCACAACAGCAAACCCCCCTTTAAATCCAATTATAATCCAATAAAAGCTCAAAGCCCCTACCCCTCAATGAGGGTATATCTTTCTACATCCTGCCCCTCTCCTTTCTTGGGCAGTAAATAAAACTTCACTCTCTACAGTTTCTTCTCTTTGTGAATCCTTTCTTTGTTTTAAAGATTTTATTTATATTGGAAGTGGGTGGGGAGGGGGAAAGTGGTGGTGGGAAAATGGAGACAACTGTATTTGAACATTAATAAAAAATGGTTAAAAAAATAAAAGTAGTTGTCTTTTAAAAAAAGATTTTATTTATTTATTTTTAGAGAGAGAGGAAGGGAGGAAGAAAGAGGAGGAGAAACATCAGTGTGCAGAAGCAACACAGATTGGTTGCCTTTCGCATACCCTCACCTGAAGATCTGGCCTGCAACTCAGGCATGTGCCATGACTGGGAATTGAACCAGTGAACTTTTAGTTCAAAGTCCAGTGCTCAGTCCACTGAACCACACCAGCCAGGGCTCTATGGTTTTTTATACAAAATATCTGGCAATAATTTCTGGACATGCAAAAACCAAGACCATAAGACAAATAGACCACAATTATAATTGAGATTTCAAAACTCTTCTAGAGTATGTTGCTCTTAATTCAGTAATTAAGCAGGTTCAATAATTAAGAAAATAAGACCTTCTCATGTCTAGGCTGTGGAGAAGCCTCCATAGGCTCTCTCCTGCCACCCATGACTACTACCACTCTGCCTGTTCCCCTTCTGATGGGGGGCTCAAATGTTTTAGTTTAAGTAATAGTTTAGTTTAGGACTTTTAATTGAAAAACAGGAGTTTGTTTTCTGGAGATTAAGTTCCACCCTTAGCAAGGTTTTCAGTTTGACTGTTCAGTCTCCCATCCCAAGCAACTTCAAAAGGTGTCACATATCTCTTCTTTATCAAAAATGGATGGGGGACTGAAGTGTTGGAAAAATTTTAGTTTCAGGTAATAGCTAATAAGCTTAGTAATCAGTGTATGCAAAAAAGGATTGTTTCAGGAACTGAAGTTGTGACCCACCTGGATTCCAGGAGACCACAAGCAGTTCCACCTTTGTGCCTCAGGAGTCCTCAAGCAATTATGATGGTATCTGAGCCATTGTGCTCCAGCAGGAGATGCCTGGCACCTGGGATACAGATAAAGAACACAGATAAAGACCACTGCCCACAGCACAGATGAAAGAATGCTGCTGCTTTTATCTGATTCACTTTTTCCCTGAATTCTAAACCCCTTACCTACACTTTTCTTCTTATAGAAAGGACCATTTAAAATTGGAATTTAAGATGATCTGTTAGGGTACAAATCTGCCATCTTAGATCACTGGCCATCAGAATCAAGCGCCCATAAAAATTCAGTCTCTGTCTCTGCTCGTTGGGCCTGGTAGGTGACAGGCAGCACAAACACTGGCTTCTCTGGTTTCACTTCCATTAATGGCTCCTGTGGAAGTGTGGACTATCCTTGGGAAGTCATCCTGGTCTCCCCAAGGCTAAATCGGGTCACGGTGGGCAAGCTTCTTTTTCGGGAAGTCCACTCCCCTGTTCATGGCCACAGTGTTGGAGTGCCCAGGGCACACGGAGTCTCCCCAGGCCTGAAGCAGCACTATCACCTGTGACATGGCTAAGGAAGCCACAAGAAAGAAGCCAGGCAGCCAGCACAGCAAAGCCAACGCCAGCCTCTCCCACCTCCTTCCGGATTGGCCACCACCAGCCACCAGACTTCCAGAGGCACTAGTCTCTTTTGAGCCCCTCCCCTAACCTACCTCTTTCCCCCCATCCCCATCCTCACCCTACCCCATAAACTTGGAAGGCTGCAGCAAGCAGTAACAGTTGGGTTCTTTTACATCAAAACAGCAAAACACCAAAAAGGAAGTTGAGAGAGCCCAGCTCTTTACTGTATATATTAGACCATGGATATATGTTACACTTGAGCAAAACTATCAACCTATTTGACTCCACCCAACAATAGAAGAATATACTTTCTTCTCCGAAGTACATTTAACATTACCAAGCCTGACCACATTCTGGTCCATAAAACAAATTTCAATAAATGTAAGGATTAAAATCATACCTTATATTCTCTGACTGCCATGGAACAAAACTGGAAATCATTAATGAATATCTACAGGAAAAGTAATTTTTGAAACAAAATAACACAGTTAACACACTTTTAAATAACCACGGGTCAAAAAAGAAATCAAAAGGGAAATTAGAAAACACTTTGAACTTAATCAAGCTAAAAATACAACATATCAAAATTTGTGGGAAGCCTCCAGAACTGTGAAAAAATGAATTTCTGTAGTTTAAGCCACCCAGTCTGTGTGCAGTATTTTGTCATGGCTGCCCTAGCAATTGAATATAAGCCCCACACTGGAAATAACCTAAATGCCCATCAACAGATAAGTGAATAAACAAATCTGGCAGATGTCATCCTGTTGCAAAGTTAGCATCACCTCATGATAGGTCATATTGGCATCATATACCCCCGGACGTGGTGCACGGAGAAAAAACATCTCGTCTGCGGTCTTCCTCCCCAAGTCCCAGTGAGACAAGCCAGTAAACCACGACAAGTGGAATAAGGAAACTTTACATCACTCTAGTACATCACAAAATCCTATCTTCCCTAACTTACCACGGGCAGTTAAGAGTAAATGGTTTAGGCCCTGGCCCGGTAGCTCAGTTGGTTAGAACATCATCCTGACACACCAAGGTTGTGGGTTTGATCCTTGGTCAGGACACAAAGATGAATCAACAAATGAATGCGTAAATAAGTGGAACATCAAATAAATGTTTCTCTCTCTCTCAAATCAATAAATTAAAAAAAAATAGTAAATGGCTTACACTTCTTCTCCCTAAACCAGAGGGTAAGTAGCTTAAATCACCCTATGCAGGGAAATAGATAATGAAAATCCAATTAGTGCCATTTGAGCCAAACACACTGAAAGACAGATGAAGTTAGGGGAATAAGTCTCATTTTGGCCCTGGCTGGTGTGACTCAGTGGATTGAGTGCCAGCCTGCAAAACTGAAATGTTGCTGGTTGGATTCCCTATCAGGGCACATGCCTGGGTTGGGGCCAGGCCCCCACTTGGGGGTGAACAAGAGACAAGCAATTAATGTTTCTCTCCCTCTCTTCTCCACTCTCTGAAAATAAATAATTTAAAATCTTTTTTAAAAAATCTCATTTTGAAGCATCAGCATAAAGTTGATGAATATTCTATTGAGATCCTCCCTAAGATCTCCCCTTAACTCCCAGCCTTTAAAACCCTCAGGAAGCAGCTCCCAGCTCCCACTCACCCGCACCTTTCCTTTCCCCTCAGCCTCCTCCCAGCCGTGTTACCTTTGCTTTTCCTTCTCCTGAGCTCTGAGAGCCTGTCTTTGCTTCTGTAGCTTGTCTCCTGAGACTTCTGCAGCCCAGCTGGCTCACTTCTACTGCCTCTATAACTTTGGAAATATACTTTCTCTTATCATTTGAGTTTTTGGCTCTGAATTCTCTCTTTGCCGAACTTCAAACTTAAGAACCAAGGTCCAACTTCACCTGTAGCAACTGCCGCCACTGTGCTGCCAACATATCACTGGTGACACCGTAACCCCAGTCTACTCATGACACCAGATCGGACAAATCCCAACTGAGGAACGTTCTGAAACATGCCTGACTAGGACTCTTCAAATATTTAAACGTCATGAAAAGCAAGAAAAGACCACCACAGATGGGAGGAGACAATGACCAAAGACAGGATACTGGAGCGCAAAAAGGACATTAACGGAAAAACTTCTGAAATCTAAATAAAGTCTATAGTTGAGTTAATAGATTGCTTTAATGTTAATTTTTTAGTTTTCACAAACGTACCAGGATCACATTAACATTAAAGGTGAGCTCAATGAAAGATATTATTCTCTTTGCAACTTTTCTACAAATCTAAATGCAGTAAGACAAAAAATTATTTTTTAAAAATTGCACTTATGTACCAGCATTAAACACAAAATGAAATTGTTTAAAATATCCCACTTATCATCAAAAATTGAATACTTAGAGAGAGGG
Source organism: Tonatia bakeri (assembly GCA_004024845.1). Classification (NCBI taxonomy): domain Eukaryota; kingdom Metazoa; phylum Chordata; class Mammalia; order Chiroptera; family Phyllostomidae; genus Tonatia; species Tonatia bakeri. The sequence goes on along the minus strand of PVIA01001309.1, from coordinate 197,574 downwards.
GAGGGGATTATAGGGAAAAAGGGTGAAGGGTTTGCTGGAACAATTATAAAGGACACATGGACAATAACAAGGGGGGTTGGAAATATAGGAGGGAGATGGGGAGGGCTGGGTGGTGGGGAAGGGTAGGGGGAAGGCAGAAAACTATACTTGAACAACAATAAAAAATATTTGAAAAAATTGAATACTTAGGAATAAATCTAGTGAAAGATATGTGAAACTCTACATTGAAAACTACTGAATATTATAGCAATCAATTTTAAAGGTCTAAATAAATAGAAGAATAAATCATGTTCATGTAAAATTATTTGTTTGAAACATTTGACATTGACGAATCCTAATAATTTAGACAGCAAGCTCTAAGGAAATTTCAGAATTCCTAGTCCAACCTTTTTCTTTTATAGAAGTAGAAAATGAGGATCAGAGAATTGAGTGATTTGTTGAAGGTCATAAAGCAAATTGATTACCAAAGATGTCCAATAGATTTCAAAGGTTTAATGATGACTGTGATCCTCAACTTTCTGAAAGGGTGATAGATCAAAGAACTGAGCAATAGACTTTTCCAGAATTAATAGTGTCAGACAGCAGGAAAGAGCATTCGCACAGCAACATCATCTGTTTGGAACACCTAGAGTTTATTGGCGTCATTAACACTGTACATCTAGGAGAGTATCTGTCAAGAAGATTCTGACTGAGAGGATGAAAGCCTTCAGAGAGATGTAGAGTCATTTTCAAGAAGACTTCTAAGGGGGATTTTTTTTTTTATGTTAAGGTGGCATCAACTGCAAGCAACATGTGGAGACTATGTTTCCTGCTTTATTCACTGAATGTGAGAAAAGGATTGAGATGTCATTCATCACTTTAGTGTATGATTCTCCCTCTCCTGAATATGAGATATCACCTGTTCTGTGAATAGATGAACTGTTCTTTGTTTTTATGTTGTACTGTATCTGCAGTATTTCAAGTACTCCACAGTGTGTGCCCTGGAATTTGCTACTTCTGCATTTCAATTGATTTGGGAAGAATGGCTTTTGGATCAATAATACAATGCTTGAGAAGAAATTATAGACCTGGGCCGCTGGCAAAATAATGAGTTGTAAGCATATGTAATTATATAAGACATTCAGCATAACACAGCTTCAGTGACAAATAACAGTGCTTGAACTTTTAAAAAGGCATTTACCTTGATCTGTGAGGTACTACATAAAAAAGAAAAACCAAATTGCTTGACTTTCTTGAGTTCACATTCTTCCATCTACCTGTTTGTGTGAATGTGAGTAAGATAGAAAACGTGGAACAGACTGAAAGTGAACAGAGAGGAGGAGGGAGGAGGATAATGGTGGAAAGAAGGGGAAGGGACTAGACAAGGAACATGTATGGATGACCCAGGGACATGGACAAAGTGTGGGAAGTGACTGTGGGAGCGGGGGGTGGGGGGGATGGGATGGGTGGAGGAGAAAAAGGGGGAAAAAATTGAGACAACTGTAAAAGAATAACATTTTAAAAAATGATCTAATAAACAGACATTCATTTTTATCAAAAAATAAATTATATGTGCTTTATTTTCTCCATCTCTAAAATGAGATTAAAAATAGTACCTATCTTTATAGAATTGTTTTGAGTATTAAATAAAATAAGGAAGGTAAATTGCTTAGCTCAGGACTCAGCTTAAAGTCCTCACTCAATAAATTGTAACTCCTATCATTATCCCACAAATTCATGTTACTCTGATTTTTTCCTAAACTGATAGGTACTTAAGATGTCTGTGTTTTTTTTTTACAATAATAATTTCTTTGTTATCTACAAGGAACATAAGACTTACCCACAATGACGAAACTACTCATTTTGATAGTCTGGTATCATAACATATTTAATACTCCTAGAGGCCACTATTGGAAGGCCATTGCATAACGAATGAGAAGATGCAAATTCTATACCCAGCTCTATCTGTTCTACTTCCATCCTTGAACTGCAAAGTAAATCTGTGGTTACCCTGCACTTGTGTCTTCAGACCCTTGGAAATGACTTGGCCTTAGAGTCTCATGCGTCACCTCTGCTCATGATTAGGACATTGACCAGAACCAGCCATGCAGCTGTTTGTGTAGCTGGCACATATTAGGCTCTGAATAACCAATCTTTTTAAAAAATATATTTTATTGATTATGCTATTACAGTTGTCCCATTACCCGCCCCACCTCCGTCATTCCCCTTCACCCTGCACAGCCTCTCCCACCCACATTCCCCCACTTTAGTTCATGTCCATGTATCATAAATTCTTTGGTTTCTACATTTCCCATACTATTCTTGCCCTCCCTATTTTCCACCTACTATCTATGCTACTTATTCTCCATACCTTTTCCCTCTCTCCTCCTCCCACTCCCCTGTTGCTAACCCTCCATGTGTTCTCCATTTCTGTGGGTCTGTTCCTGTTCTAGTTGTTTGCTTAGTTTCTTTTTGTTTTTGTTTTAGGTGTGGTTGTTAATAATTGTGAATTTGCTGCCATCTTACTATACATGCTTTTTATCTTCTTTTTCTAAGTCCCTTTAACATTTCATAAAATAAGGGCTTGGTGATGATGAACTCCTTTAACTTGACCTTATCTGAGAAGCACTTTATCTGCCCTTCCATTCTAAATGAAAGCTTTGCTGGATAGAACAATCTGGGATGTAGGTCCTTGCCTTTCATGACTTGGAATGCTTCTTTCCAGCCCCTTCTTGCCTGTAAGGTCTCTTTTGAGAAATCAGCCGACAGTCTGATGGGAACTCCTTTGTAGGTGACTGTCTCCTTATCTCTTGCTGCTTCTAGGATTCCCTCCTTCATCTTTACCTTGGCTAATGTAATTATGATGTGCCTTGGTGTGTTCCTTCTTGGGCCCAACTTCTTTGGGACTCTGTGAGCTTCCTGGACTTCCCAGAAGTCTATTTCCTTTGCCAGATTGGGGAAATTCTCCTATTATTTGTTCAAATAAGTTTTCCACTTGTTGCTCTTCCTCTTCTCCTTCTGGTACCCCTATAATTTGAATGTTGGAACATTTAAAGATGTCCTGGAGGTTCCTAAGCTTCTCCTCATTTTTTCAAATTCTTATTTCTCCATTCTTTTCTGTTTGGTTGTTTCTTGCTTCCTTCTGGTCCACTCTATTGTTTTGAGTCCCAGTTTCCTTCCCATCACTATTGGTTCCCTGTGAATTTTCCTTCATTTCTCTTATTGTAGCCTGCATTTGTTCATCTAATTTGCAACCAAATTCAACCAATTCTGTGAGCATCCTGGTCACCAGTGCTTTGAACTGTGCATCTGATAGCTTGGCTATCTCTTGGTCACTTAAAAGTACTGACTCTGGGGAATTCACTTCTGTTTGAACCATCTCCCCCCGACCCCTTTGGTTTGGTCTCACCTGTTATATACGAGGGGCGGAGCCTTAGGTGTTCACTAGGGTGGGACACCCCAGTCGCTGGGTTGTGATGTTGTATGTGGGGGCAGGGTCCGAGAGGGAACAATGGCACTTGCTCCACTCTCCGTTGGACCTCAGTCCCTTCGGCCACATCCCCCGAGCAAACTGGGCCTTTCTGGTGCCGATTCCCATATGGGTGGGCTTGTGCCCCCGGTGGGACTTCCCAAGGACCTCTCCTGTGAGGCTGAGAGTCTCTTCCTGCGCCTCAACTCCCACAGGTGTTTTCAATCAATGTCCTGAGGCTCTATTTCCCAGTGCTGTGATCCTGGGTTGCGCGCAGTGCCTTGCTTCACAATCGCCGCCTCGCCGGGTCTGCCGGTTGCCACCCCTCGGCCGGGGTCTGCCAGCTGCCGCTTACAGGCCCAGTCCCAACGCTCTCTGCTCTCCGCACCTCGACCAGCTCCCAGCTGCCCGACTCCGCTCCTCCTACCAGTCTGGATAAACAGGTCTATTTTAACTTCTTGGTTGTCCAACTCCATACAGTTCAATTTTCTGTCAGTTCTGGTTGTTATTCTATTTCTAAATTGTTGTTATCCCTAGCTTGGTTGTGCAAGGAGGCACAGTGTATCTACCTATGCCTCCATCTTGGCCGGAAGTCTGAATAACCAATCTTTTAAGATGAAAGAAAACAAGTCAGAGTAGTTGCTCAGTCATTTTTGTTAGATGGGAAAATTATCAAATATAAACTTTGAAATGCCCATTTTGCTAAAGCTCATGAAGGATATGTAAGTACTTTCTGTGATTTTACCAAACTTTCTTTAACTTATTTAAACTTTTCCCGAGGACTTCCTTTGGTTTTAAATACTTTCATTTTTCCCTAACTCAGATGCATTTTATACTAAATGAAAACACATTCTCCATGGAAACAACCTTCATTTGCTACCTAGTTATAAATAACTCCTTTCTAGTGATTTTTTCCCCTTACAATCACCTAACAAAGATAATAGTGAGCTGTTTGTTTGTTTTTCCCTAAAAACCAGATGAACAAAATGCCATGTGTTCAGGTAAATATAGATCAGCACAGAATATGATACAGAGGGCTTAGAGAAAAATACTTTTAAGAAATCAAAAACAATGCTGAAGATCTTTAAATTTTATCCCTACATATTCTTGAAACTGATAGTATTTTAATTAGCCAATTCCATTGCAGTTTGGGAATTTATTTATTTATTTATACATGCATGCATGCATGCTTTGGGGAAGATATCTCAAAAACTTAAAATTCTACTTAATAGGATCATGTCCACATCTGATGGCCAGGATCGAGCAGGATTACCTGGCAGAGCAGATTCTCTTGCCACTTCCCACTCGTATGACTTTGGACCTTACTGTTTTGGCATAGAGCTGACCAGGAATTCATTGGCAGTACCAGCATCTCTGTACCCAAGGGCTTTCTCTGACTCTTGGAGCCTGCTTTGCTTAAAAATAGAGTGGGTAGAGGTCTGGAAAGTTGCTTTTGTTTTTCCAAAGTCTGAGTAATGACTTCTTTCCCTGGACTCAACCAATGACTGAGAGGACCCAGCTCCCTCTTACAGGTGGATTAATCTGAGGCACTGTGTTCTAGATTTCCCCAGAGATGAACTCCAGTTGCCCACAGTAGTATTCCTCAATAATGTACCCTTAATTATCTCCTTCTTTTCTGTCTCACTTCCCCACTCTCTACTGATGCTTCTTGGAATCATCCCCCTAAGAGACTGCTTCAACTTGAATTCTTGTTTCGAATTCTAAGACCCTGGGCCGGGGGATGTATACAGACCTGTCTGGCCAGTCTGCTCTCAGGGTAGCTGCCGTCACGCACAGCCTCACTTAGGTTTCCTTCTTCTCAACAGATTGCCAATTTGGGGATTCATCCCATAGTTTTATTTTGTGTTTGTCTGATTGCTGGTGAAACTGAGCATTTCTTCATAGGTTTGTGGGCCATATGGTTTTCTCATCTTTTGATTTCCTGATTATGCTTTTTTCCATTTTTTAAATTGGGTTACCCATAGTTTTCTTGATTTGAAATATATCCCTATATCGTTGAGATATTAATTCCTTGTTGGTTTTAGATGTTGCAAATATCTTTTCCCAGTCTGTCAGGTATCTATTAAAAGATACAAAATGAACCTAAAAATTTAATTGCACCAGAAAGTAGGGGAACACTTATAGAATGATGAAAACATGCCAACAGGACAAAGAAGTCAGCTTGAAGGGACCCCCACTGGCCAAATCTCAGATAATTTAAACATGAAAATAAATAACCAAAGCAATACAACCCATTGAATGAATTAGAAGTCCACGAGTTCATACTGAGATAAACAGGTGAAGAAATAAATAAAAGGATAGAAAGGAAAACTGTTCCTTACATTAAGATGTTAACTGTTAAGTACAGAAGAAAATGACAGAGTAAGAAAAAACACTATTTGACCACCATTGTTACAATGAGTGTTGGGGGACGAGTCATTAATGGATGTTATGCTGCTGGGTAAAGGGAGGGACAGGTTACTAGCATAATCTCAGAACATCTGCCTACAGGATATTTATCAAGTACAAGGGAAACAATGGTGATTTTACGGTGGGGAAAACTACTTGACCAAATGAGCAAAGTTTCTGTGACCGTGGTGCGAAGAGTTGAGACCATGAGACTGGATTCATGGCCTGAGTGTAGCCATGAGGAACACTGGATGGACCCAAGTAGGATCCTCCTACAGAATAAAAGGTCTGCTCTTTTAAAAACTGTCAATGTCACAAAAAAACGGGAAAGGAGTGAGGAACTGTTCCAGACTCAAGGAGAATGATACATGATAATTAAATACAATGTAAATTCCTGTGTAAGACTTTGGACCAGAAAAGGAAAAAGATATTGTTGGGACAGGTAGCAAAATTTAATGGGGGTCTGTTTTGTATCAATGTTGGTTTCCTGATGTGGAGGGCTATATCATGGTGTGAAGGAGAACACCTTTGTTCTGTGGACACACACACTGAATACTTAGTAGTCTGTAGCCTCCTAACATGTTGTTCATGAAAAAAACAACAAAAAAAATCATACATAAATACATACAGAGAGAGAGTGAAAGCAGATGCGGTGAAATTTTAACAACTGGGGAATGAATGAAGGGAATATGGGAACTCTTACAACTTTTCTGTAATTTGAAATTATTTCAAAATAGATACAATACATATTCATATTTTTTAAAAGATGAAAAAGTATGTTCACACAAAACCTTATACACAAATATTAATAGCAGCATTATTTATAATAGCCAAAGAGTGAAAACAATAAAAATATCCATCAACTGGAATAAATAAACACAATTTTATACATCCATATGATGAGGTATTATCCAGCAATTAAAAAGCAAGCATTGACACATGCTACAATAGAGATAAAGCCACCAGTCACAAAAGACCACAAATTGTACAATTTTACTTACACAAAATGTCCAAAATGAAGAAATTCATACAGACAGAAAGTAGATCAGTTGTTTCCAGGGGTTGAAGAGATGGGGAATGACTACAGATGAACACGGAGTTTCTTTCTGGCTGATTGATAAAAATGTTCTCTAAGTAATTGTGGGAATAGTTGCACAACTCTGTGAATACACTAGAAACCACTACAGTGTACACTTTAATGGGTGAATTTCATAGTATCTGAAACATCTCATTAAACTTTAAAATAAAAATAAATTTCACACACAACCTAAAGTAAAGCTATCAAGGTTTCTAAGCCTTTATAGGCACACAAGTGGCACACAAGCAGATAAACAGTAAGAAAGGAACTCTGAAGTCTTTCACTAAGCAAGAAGAGCCGCTACATCAGTAGTTCCACCAAGTGACAAGGCTTCCTTTCTGTTTGCCTAGGTCTTGTCCTTAACTCTAGGTCCCATTTCCCCTAGAAGTATAGGAGGCAAACTAGGGTGAAGTTTAAAGATCTGGGTCTGCCTCCAAACTGGCTGGGTTTGAATGCAAATCTACTATAACCCATGTGACCTTGGGTAAATTACTTCACCTCCCCATGAGCTGTTATACAATGGGGATAATTGAGTGAGTTGTTGTGAGGAATAAATTACATAAGTCATGAAAAGTGCTCTGAAAAGTATCTGTCACGTATTGGTCTTCATTAGAAGTTGGTTATATTTTTTAAAGACTTTATTTATTTTTAGAGAGAGGGGAAGGGAGGGAGAAAGAAAGGGAGAGAAACATTGATGTGAGTGAGAAGTAGCAATTGGTTGCCTTTTGAGAGAGAAACATCAATTGGTTGCCTCTTGCATGCCTCAACAGGGAACAGAAGCCACAACCCAGGCGTGTGCCCTAACCAGGAATCAAACCAGTGACCCTTCGCTTTGTGGGACGATACCCAACCGAGCCACCCTGGTTAGGGCTGGTTATGTTTTTAAAAAAGTCTTACATCAGCAGGCTTTTTCTTCCTTAGAATGCCCCAATCCACTTCATCTTCCCATTTATCTGCGGTCATTTCCCTATTAGATGCTACCTCCAATTAATCAGACACAAGGAGAATGTAATACTGGCCAACCCTGTGGTTCACAGACAGAGTCTACCCTGATCTCCAATAGTCCTTTTCTGTGCTCTTTCTCTCCCTGTCATCTGCCCATTGTGAGGATGGTAGCACCTGACCCCGACAATGTTTTCACAGGCCATGTTCATTGCTGTCACCCCTTCATGCTGTCACGGATTGACTCCAGCCTGCATGAGCAGCTTGGCTTCCTGCACACTGGCCAAGAAGAGAGGTTAGGAAGGCCTAACCATAAGGACTGATACTCTTCTCATTCTAGTGATGTGCCAGCCCCTGTGCATGATTGGTTCATTTCATCTTCTATTTGAGCCCTCAGTGCCTAGGACACTGCCTGACATACTATAGAAGCTTAAAATGTTTGTCACGTTGCTCAGCTGTGCAATGGAACATCACTTCTCACACGGAAGTAAATGTGAGAATGAACCCTCTTCATGCAGAGCCCTGCTTCTACTTGCAGGACAACTCAGAGAGTTTGGGAGTCAGTTAATTCTGGTTCTGCCATTTAGTAGCTTTGTGACCTTGGGAAAAAAGCACATAACCTCTCTGAGTTTTGAATCTCCAATCTGGAAAATGTAAAATGTAGTTAAAATAACACCTGGCATCATTATTCAGATGTAATGAAATAAAGTTTCAATGCTGAATATACCAGGCATAGTAGATATTCAATAGCTGATAATTATCATTATTGTCCCCTAATAGACCTTTGTAAGAAGTCAACTATATGTTTGTTCCCAACTTAAAATAAGTAAAGCAGTAATTGCAATTCAAAGTGGAGTAGTGGAAGTGGCAATGAATTGGGAATTGGAAACGTGTCTCTGGCTTTTGTTGAGCTACCTGTACGAGCAGCTCCGTAACCTTGGTCAAGTCACTTTGTCTGAGGTATTCCATACCTCAAATTAGAGAATCCATACCTCATATTAGAGTTGATCTCTGAGGTCTCTAAGATTCTAATCTCTGTGAGACTAAGAGATTGTGTTGAGAAAGTATTATCGTTGGTTTGATTATTTTTAAACAAAATATATGGGTCATTGGAAAATACATTCACTATTAACTCATTTCATAGTTAGGTGTTGTTCATTTATTTCAAACTTGGTGAAACCCTTCAAAATTCATAGAAACTTCGTTAAAAACTACAAAAGATTCAAGCCTACCACCTAGCGGTCAAGAGGGGAAGTTTCAGGTTGACGATGTCCTGCTATCACATGTGCAGGATGGCTATCCATAGCAATCTTTTATCTCATGTTTGTCCCCTCACCACTCAGGATAGTTTTATGTTCATAGAAATTCAATTCCTCGTGACTTAATAGCTTGTTCATTTGACAGTACTCCTAAGCCAGTGAATTATCATGGAATTTCGAGAACTGTGGAAAATCACTAGTGTTTAAGATGTGGGGAGCAGAAGGTGCTTTTCTATTCATACAATCTCAGACCAACCCTGACAAAAAGGCCACTCAGTCAATCTCTCTTTTGTTTTATATTTTTAAAAAATATGTTTATTGGTTTTAGAAAGAGAAGAAAGAAGGGAGGGAGGAGGGAAGGGAGGGAGAGGGAAGGGGGAAGAGAAAGAAACTTCAATTGGTTACCACCATGCCACCCATACAGGGCCTAACCTCGGAGTAAACCTGCCACCTAGGTATGTGTCCTGAACGGGAATCAAACCCCCAGCCTTTTGATGTACGGGATGATGCTCCAACCAACCAAGCCCCAGGGGCAAGCAATCAGTCCATCTCTTTATGAACAGGCACACCATTCCACAAGTGCGTGGTGCAGAGAACCAAGACCACTACCTTGGAAAAGACATAAATCAGTACACCAAAGGGATCCCTGATGCCAAATTCTTACTTAATGAATTTGTTTTTACCTACTACAGTAATTAAAATTAAGTCTTCAAATTCAAATTTACATATGTAAAAACAGGAATGCGCTGTCCTTAATCTTAAACCCCAAAGGTGGGGAAGAGGCCAGCATCCCAGGGTAGTGGGCCTATTTGGTAAAGAGGGATTTATTTTCCCTTGTTTTTCTTTTGGTTTTGTATGCTACCCGCTCGCCCCGCCTTCTCTCTCCTTTCCCCTTTCATTTTTTCTTCTCTCTTTTCACTTTCAAGTAATAGTCAAGTAATTAAGATCAACATGTTTGAATGGAACAGGTAGTCTGTATGCAGGGTGATCAAATTATTCTAGGTTTCCACCCGATAACCCCCTTCGAAAATATTTCTCTTCCAGTCTTTCCTGAAATACGGGATTAAGCTATTTCCAGTACTCGGCTTTAAGCATTGTTAATTAAGCCTTCTTTTGAAATGTCTTTCTCACTTTAGCACAATTGTTTTAAACCCCCTTCCACACAACACAGAAGAGGTTCCGAATCTGTCAACTTGAGAATTTCACCTATGATCAGTCTTGCTAGCAGAAACCTGGTTTTTTGTTTATGTAAATTAAGACTTGGTTACAACTTTAACTGGATTTACGAATGTTGTCTAAGTTTTCCAACGACTTCATAAAATCTATCCGTTCACCTTTTAAAACTTTAGGGCTCAGTGCCTCCACGGGCATCGGGCTTAATTCTGCTTCTTAAAGACTCCTGGGAGGAGCAGTTTCGACGGAGTTCGGAGGACCAGTTTCCAAAGAACTTGCAACAGTTGGTGCCTGGCGATAGGCAGGTTGGAAGTGACAAATGGGACTGGTTTAAGAAACAAAAAGCCTCGGTCAAGGAAGGGAAGGGGCAGCCGTGGCCTTGGAGGACTGGGCAGCGCGGCGGCAGCTCGGAGTCGGAGGGGCTGAGCTCCAGACAGGGGAAGGCACCTTCCTGGGCGGCCAAAGGAGGTGGCAGGCACGGTCAAGGGTTGGGGGGAACGCAGACTGGCCGGCTGCGCGGCGCTGTGAGTAGGAGAGCGTGCAGCCGGGTCACCCCTTGGGCCACGACAGGGCCACCGGGAGGTGAGACCGACCCTGCCCCCGCGTCGCCCCCGGCGGGAGGTGCGACGCCCAGGCCGCGGGTGCGTGCGCGGCCCCGGGCGACGCGTCTGGGCGTGCGCGGGGCCGCGGCGGAGGTAGGGCCGGGAGGGCGGCAGAAGATGGCGAGGGTGTGTAGGCGGCAGCAATGCTCCGCTGAGAGACGCGGCTTTCGGCAAGAACTGGACTCGTGGCGCCACAAGCTCATTCACTGTGTAGGTGAGATCCTCTCCCAGCCGCCTCAGGCCTGAGGGCCGCCCCGCCGGCGGCAGCCCCGGACGTAGGGAGGGAGCCGGGGCAGAAGCAATTGCTGCTGCGGCCCTCCCGCCCTCTTTGGCTCGGGCGTCCCCCTCCCCCACCCCCCGGAGTGCGGGCGCGCGCGACCTCCAGGCGGGCTCTCCTGGGCTCAGGCCTGAGCACGCGCACCGGCCCCTCCCCTCCGCGTACCCTTCCCGGGGCGGGCTCTCGGGCGGGAGAGCCTGTCTCCCCAACCTTTTCGCCTCCTCTCCTCCGGCTGCTGGGCGCCGTCGCCCGCTTATTGTGGAGACTCGCCTGGCAGTGCTGCCACTTGACGGGTGGGCGCTGCCACGGGTCTCGCAGAGCCCAGCACGGGCTGGGTGTGTTGGGCAGCCGCTTGGTCCCGTCCTCCGCTCTTCTGGGTGCCTTCCCCATTCCGCGCCGCCCCTCCCCCACGCGCGGCAGCGGCGCGCGTCCCGGGACCCACGTGCACGCGCGGCGGGCTGGCGGGCGCTCGGGCGCGTGTGAGGCGTGAGGTGGAGATGGGGGCGGAGGGAGCTGGAGCTGTCACAGGCCCGGGGTCCGCCTGACCGAGCCAAGTGGGGTGTCATGGCCGCGGGGGGCAGCGGCTGCACTTCCTCAGCGGGCGGCGGTGGTGGCGGCGGCAGGGGAGTTAATCCTCGATGCTCGGGTCGGTGTGTGTATTTGTGTTTGGTGTGTGCGCGGCGGCGAGGAAGGGGGGTGGGACCGGTCCGACCGATACTAGTCGCTCTTGTCGCCTCCCCGGGGATTTGCCGGAGCCGCCGCCTCGCCGAGAGCCTGGTTCTCCCCTCGCCTCCCAGACCTTGGGCCGCCAGCGGTTGGCTTCCCCCCCACCCCCCCACCCCCCGCGGGCAGGAGGGAGTGTGGACGGGGGCGCCCCGGGAGGGGCCGGGCGGCCGAGCTGCGCCTCTCACACTGAGTGTTTTGTCTGTTTTTCTCTCCCAAGGTCCCGTTTCCCTCTGTGCGGCGGCCGGCGGGACCATAAGGGCTTAACTCATATATTTAACCCCCCTCCAAAAAGTAAGTGGCCCGTGTGGTGTCTCCGCTCCGCCCGCCGCTCCCTAGCCCCAGTGCATCCTTGTGTCTGACTCTCCTGTCCTTCAGTATTGTTATTTCCCCGTCTTTGCTTCGGTGCTGCTCATGTGTGGGGAAATGCTCTCTCGTCGTCCTTCGTCCCCCACGCCCAGTCCTCGGGGAGGCGCAGAATTCCATCCCCGACCCCACCCGTGGAGAGTACTCTTAGAACCAGGTCTTCCCTGACAGAATCCAGGAGATTCTATCCGTTCGCTTGGGCCCCTCATCCCCTCCTTCCCGACAGGGTTTCGTTGGAGGAATTATGCAAATCCTGCTTTCTGGTGTCCATTCAGCGGCAATTTCATGCGGTGAGAAGTTCTCTTTGTTGTGCGAGGGGGAGAACAGACACTGATTTAATAGACATATCTGTTGGGGGGAAGGGTGAGGGGGTGTCGGAGAGGCTCAGTTTGGAAGAATTACAGCACTTGGTTCGCTCAGTGTCTTTGTGTTTGAGCTTTCTGGCTTGACAGGAGGGTATGCCCTTTACAATGTCCCACAAGGGATGTTTTCTATAATGGGTTATAAAGCAAAACCGAAACTTTAAACAAGTCAAAAATAGGGTAACCTTTACTTAGAGGATATAAGCCCCTCCATCTCTGCAGTTCCTTTATGAAAACATATGTGGATTTTGTTGAAGATTTGGACTGTGTCACATGAAAATTAATATGTAAGCGACAATGCTCTGAGGTATCTGATATCACTTTGGTTGTCCAAAGGTTAAAAGTACATTTCAAAACATATGCTTGTGTAAATACTAAAGGCATGAATCAGGTTTTTGTTATAATTTGTCTGGTGGGTATATTTTAAAATTTCCCTCCTGCCAATCCAAGCCCAGCTCTGCCCCAGGAATCAGCCTTTGGTTTATTAGTTATCATTTACTCTGCTCTGTCTCTGCTTGTTTTATTCTTTCAAACCTATCATACACTTGCTGAAATGTTACATCTGCCTAAGCACTTTTTGAATTATGTATTATTTGTAGCCATCATATAAGAGAGTTGTAAAAGGCATTTAGAAGGTTTTGAGAAGGAATGAAATTAATGAGTTTTCAGAATTGTAAGTTAATACGAAATTCTAAAATTATTTTGAGGAATTATTAGTTTTTGTATTTGCTTCACTTTTTAGTGATTGGGTTTTTTTAGTAGGACTTTTTTGTTTTTAAATGATTCTGAAATTAATGACCATAGTCCTATACATTTCTTAAGTTACTGTTGCTTTTACTTTTGATGGTTTTAATGAGTTGTTTATCTTATTTTAATTCTGTTTGCTTTGAATCGTAGCCTTCTGCCTCAGGCCCCCTTTTTATCAGTAATTGCTAGTGTTAGTGGTTAGTTTACTGCTGCTTGACAAGGGTTTTAAAAAAATGACTAATAAATCCTTCTGTAAATATCTGAATTCAATATAAAATTTTAGATTATTTTCAAATATTATTCAAAATATTAATCTGGTGATCAGTTTTTTTTTTTTTTAAGCATACTTTTAACTTCAAATTTCCTTTTTCAAGGTGGTAAAGTTCAGGATAATTAAGAGTCCAGAGTGCAGAGCGGTATTTTAATCTGAACAGTGTTATATGGTTGATAGCCTACCAACTAAAATCATTTGGGTCTCATATTCTCTTTACTATACAGGGTATGGCAAAAGTAGGTTTACAGTTGTATGTGAAAGCATTCATTCTTATATTATTTTCATATGAAAGCATTTATTCTTATATTATTGTTTATTATTATTTTCCATATGAACAACTGTAAACCTATTTTTGCCCCACCCTGTATGTAATTTAAGAGGAAAGTTACGAGAAAATCAACTGTATTGGTAACTTTCTGTGTTTAAAAGGGCTGGCAATGATCCTTACAGTCCAAAAGACAACTATGCATATTGTTTGTCACTAACAGATGATGCAATAATTTCTCTTTTATTTTAATGGGATTCGTTTTGAACAGTTAATCTTCTATTTGATTCTGTTGACTGATTATGTTAACATTTTGGGGTCATTTATTTTCTATATTTATCTTACAGCAGTTATAAGATTAAAAATGAATTCTCATTTCTGAAATTTAATTCTCCCTTCTATTTTTTTTAAGGGGGAGGAGGACAGGTTCAGACTGTGGAGGTGGAAGTGTTGGTGTTTCCATTACTAGGTTCTATTTGAATTGGAGTTAGGAGCAGGTTCAGACAGTGATTATAGTCAAGATGAATATTTGGTCTCCAGGTGATTATTGAGGCATCCCCTGGAACAAGGATGATCAGTTCAAATTGAGGCTCTCTATGCTGCCTGGTGTGATGAAACCTATTGCTTGGTTGCTCGTCATTCTTACTGTATTCTCAAGAAGCTCTTCTCAATTAGGGAAAAGTGATTTCAGCTTAGCTCTAGCTTAGCTGAAGGATAGCAGGATGAATCTCCTTGACTTATAGAGTTATTATTTCAAATTGGCCTAATTCCCTCCAATGTGCTTGTAGCTGGAGCAGTTCTAAGAAGTATCTGAATAATGTCAGCGCCCCCCCCCCCCATTCCCCTTTTTAGTCTTATGGGACTACACAGGATGACCTGAATTTTTTTACAAAGTGAGAATTAAGTGTTCAGTGTCCATGGGGATTTGCCATTTCTGAGTACTTGCCTAATCACTTAGTTGGGCAAGTGATTGGTTAGTAGTGTTATTTTTAGGAAGGGAAGGCAGTTGGGTAAGTACTTCAGTTAAGTATTTATTAAGCATCTGCTTTTTACCAGGTACTGTGGGCAAGCAGAGATATTGGGGAAGTTGTCCTAACCTTCAGGAACCTTTTAGTCCCTAGAGAAAATATAGTGTATTCAGTTGTAGTACAGGGCAAAATGTGCCTTACCGTGGTACAGGCAAATGCTGGGGCTGTTTAGAAATGAAGGAAATGTCTTCTGATCATGAAGGAAGGCTTCAAGAAGAATGTGGCACATTTTTACTTCATTTTGATGAATATGGGAAAGGTATTCCTGTCATGAAAAACAAATAAGCAGAAGTGGAAAAGGACAAGAATGTCTACTTAAACTACAATCCATGATTCATGTAGGGACATAGATAGGTAATACGTTTGCAGAAGTAGGCTGTAGGATTTTCTAGTGCAGGTTAAAAAATGGAGTGTCTTTGGTTAGGCAGCTTGCAGTTTGCAGTACATCTTGCTCCTTAACTCAGAGAAGGAGTGTTTTCCTTTATTTAAGGATTCTGTTGTGGAACTCAATAGCAGTGACGTGGGTTGTTTTTTAAAAACACTTTTACAGGGACAATATTGGCATCCGCAAGAGTGTCTCTTCTAAGTAAGCTCATTTGGAGGCTGTACATTATTCCAGTGTCCAAAACCTATTTTTGGGATTTCCTAAAATCAGTTACATATTCTTTGAATATCCTTAGTATTGACGAATTTCTATGCTTAGAGGTTGGATTTGGTATTTAGAAACAGTTGAAAACTATTTTCTGTGGCAAATAAAGGTAAATATAAAATAATGAGATTGATTTTCTTTCCTGGTTTGCCAACTGGCCCTAAAAGCCCAGTAAACGAGGCTTGATTTGTTTTGATGTGTCTCTGAACTTCTCTATTGACTCTTATTTTATTTATATCTGCTTATCTGCTGTATGGAGTCTGGATATTGGGTAGCTATGAATGTTATTTTTTTGTAGTTTCAAGTTAAAAACTTATGGCCACTGTTTTCCCAATTATCTTGTACTCTTATTTGCAAATATTTTTAAACTACTCCTACACTTGCCCATTGTTTCGGGGATAATTCAATTGTGAACTGTTAGCTCATTTATTTACTATCTGTTGTATGTGGGAAGTATCCAAGTACAGTGATCCATACCCAGAATATTTTTTTAAAATTGCGATATAATTTGCAAACCATAAATTTCACCCTTTTAAAGTATACAGTGCAGTGGTTTTAAATTTATTCACAAGGTTGTGCAAACCTCACTCCCTAATTCCAGAACACTTTCATTACCCCCCAAAGCAACCCATACCCATTAATAGTCATTTCCCATTCCTCTTATGACCCAGCCCTTGGCAACCCCTAATCTTTCTGTTTCTATGGATTTGCCTATTTTGGACGTTTCATATAAATACAATCATGCAGTATGTGACCTTTCGTGTCTGGTTTCTTAGCTTGTTTTGTGGACATTGGTTTTCACTTCTCTTGGGTATGTGCCTGGGAGTACAGTTGCTGGGTTATATAATAACTGTGTTTTAACTTTTTGAGGAACTGCCAAACTTTTCCAAAGCCCCTGCAGTAATTTACATTCTGACCAGCAATGTGATTCAGTTTCTTCACACTCTTACTAATACTTGTTAATTGTCTGTCTGTTTGATTATAGCTATCCAAGTAGATAGGTACGATATCTCATTATGATTTAGATTTGCATGTAATGACAGGTGACCTTGATCATCTTTTCATATGCTTGTTGACCATTTGTATATCTTTCATTTTTTTTTTATTTTTACCATTTGTATATCTTGAGAGAAATGTCTGTTCAGATCCCTAGCCCATTTTTAAATTGATTTAGTTGTTTTTTTATTGTTGAGTTTAAGGGTTTATTCTTTTTTAGTTTATTTTTTATATTAGACCCACATCAGTACATATATGATTTGCACATGTTTTTTCTCATCATGCCCTCAATTTGAGAATAATTACAGATCAGAAGATAAACTACAGTATACAGTCAGACTTCACTTAAGTCGATTAGTTTTTCAACTTTAAGTGAAAAGATGTATAATGACACCAGTTTTACCATAAGCTAATTGATATAAAGAAGAGTTAAGGTCCTGTGGCCTCTCATCAACATCCTAATGAAATGATGTTGAATGAAACATTATTCAAGGGCCTGCTGTATCTTGTGAGGTGAATAATGGATATAGTAGTGAAGTGACTGGAATGAACTAGAAGGCTTTCTTAAACATTACTTTCCTGTTAATAAAATTGCTAGTTATTTGATGGAGTGTATAACAACTTTGCCAAATCTTCTAAATTCCTGCTTTTCTGTAGCGAGGGTTCATAGATCAAGTTCATAGTGTGGTAAACCACATTATTCCAATCTGTTCTATGACTGAATTTTGGAAAGGAAGTAAAGGTTTGGGTAGAGAAGGATACCTTTATGCTATAAAGATGTTTTGTCTGAATCTATTCTCTTTTTAAGTTTGAATAAGAGAGAACTGTATACAATAGCAGTATTTTTAAAATTTAAGATTACATTTTTGTTTGCAGTTAATAAAACCCAAGTACCTGACAGATTATATGTATGGCAAATTATTATATGATTTTATTTTCTGGTGCTAAACTAAATATACTGCTTTCAAAAGACTTGAATTTTGTTTTCAATGAGTACATGCGTATAATGAAGAGTTTTTATTTATTTTTCTTTTATTATATTTTTAATGCTATTAAAGTTGTCCCCACTTTACCCCCTTTGCCCTCTTCCACCCCACCCCTCCCCCAGACAATCCCCATACCTTTGTCCATGGGTCATGCGTATATGTATTTTTGGCAGAAGACTTGAATTTTGTCATAAGTCTTAGTTCTCTGATTTTTTAGTTGGTTAGGTTTGGTCTGTCACATAGTGTCAGGTGTCGTGATGTCTTAAGGATAAAATTGAGAATCTTCAAAGTAGGTGGCAGAATTAGTCTAAGAGACCTTTACTTAATGGATTGTCTCTGAGGGTCAAGTTAGGAAATTTGTACAGTGATGGTTGACACTTAATGATTTTTGTGTTGTTTTAATTCCTTTGATCTACATGTTTATGTATATGTTATTAAAGAGAATTATGGATTCTTTTGGTATATCACTTAATCAGTTTTCTGAATTCATTATTATGAAGTCCAAGGGAGATACATGCTTGAAGCCAGTTTTTGTTGAATGCCCTTATTATAATGAAATTTTTATAATCTGTTTTGTGTAATATGTATTTTTGTTTCAAAGGGACTAGCTAAAAGAAAAAAAGTGACATAACCGTGATTTAGACTTACATTTCAAATTTTGGTGTTGAGAAACTAGAAATTAATATGTTTCAGGTATTTCATACTAAAGAGCAAAAAGAAATTCTCAGTTGTATTGGATATCTTACAATTGTATTAAAAACTGTTGTAACTGTACTTTACCATTTAAAGTAAAGGAGTATTTCTTATAACTTCTAAAAGGACATTAAAAGTTTGTCCATCACAGTTGTTTTCCAAGTTTGAAGGGATCATTTAGAAACAAAATTGTTTCAGGGGATTTTTGGTACATGTAACTGGAGAGTAAATAAACTCTAAAACTTGAAATATAGAAAGCAGGAGGTATCACAAAAATGTATTAAATGTATCACCATTTTAAATATTATTTGTTATTTTTAGACAGAGGGGAAGGGAGGAAAAGAAACATCGATGTGTGAGAGATACATCAATCTGTTGCCTCTTGCACACCCCCAACTGGGGACCCGGCCTGGCCTGTAACCTATGCATGTGCCTTGACTGGGAATTGAACTGGCAACCATCTGGCTCATAGGCCAACTCTCAATCCATTGAGCTACACCAGCCAGGGCGTGTCACCATTTTATAACTGCATGGCACATTTTACACTTTTTAGAAAACTTTCACATACATTACTTGGGTTCATTTGAATTTCTTCTCTAGCAAAGTATTCAACATCACTTTTGAATTTTGTCAGACCATTACATTTAGCCAGGAGAAAGAAATAATCTGACAGTCTTAGAAGGCCTCACAATTTAATTTGTGCACTTTCTGGTAAATAATTTACAGAAAAAGTAATAGACAGTATTTCTGGCCAGGTAGCTCAGTTGGTTAGAGAGTTGTCCTGATATGCCAGGGTTGCAGGTTCAGTCCCTGGTCAGGGCAGATACAAAAATCAACCAAAGAATGCATAAATAAGTGGAACAACAAATGGATATTTCCTTCTCTTTCCTGTGCCCCTTCTCCTTTCTCTAAAAGTCAGTCAGTAAATAAAAATTTAAAAAATCAGCCAGTTGGGAAACATTGAATAATAATTATCTCTTGTTAAAGCAGTCAGAATTTTACTTAGCATAAATGCTTTCCTCTTAAACATAGAAATAATTGTGTGATATTTTAATGTTTGAAACATTTACTTAACTTCTGGGGTAAAAGTAGAACACAACTGAACTCTTCCAGAAGCAAACTTGCTCCAATTGCTGTATGAAATTTACATAGTATTAATGTCCTCTCTCTGTTGAAGATTTTTTACATTGAGACTGACTTTTTGGTTTAGAAGATGTGAACATTAATATTTTTTCCCGTGGGAATTATTGGAAAAACTTGTATGAAGAGCATTTTCATTCTCATTTGTAGTACCCAATAATCTGTGACTGTTACACAGTCTCACAATTAACTTATTTTTCACGAAGTCTCAATCAGTTTATTTTATCATGGTCATTATTAATAAATGATTATTGTGTACATTTCTCTTATTAGTTGACTTTTTAGAGGTTTTCAGAGGGTGAAGATATGTTCTCCATCTCCTAAGTTCACAAAATAAAGAGGAAGAAAAACATTTAAAAAGGATCTCCAGGATATCTTGCTTGGTAAAAGAAAATTCCACATGTGAAAATATGAATTTACCACAAAGAAATATATTCCATTTTACAACAGAATTCACATCTGATTTAATATAAATACATGCTGTACTAATACATTTAGAATTATTGGTTTATACAAACTAAAGAATAAGTTGCCCTGACTGGTGTGGCTCAGTTGGTTGGGCATCATCCTGCAAAGCAAGAGGTTGCTGGTTCAATTCCTGGTCAGGGCACATGCCTGGGATGTGGGTTCAGTCCCCAGTTGGGGCATGGGACGCATGTGAGAGGCAACCAATAGATGTCTCTCTTTCGGATTGATGTTTCTCTTCCTTTCTTTCTCCCTCCTTTCTTGTCTCTCTAAAAATAAATAAATAAAAATCTTTAAAAAATAAGTGTAGAATATGTAGAGGAAGGAATTGTTAAATTTGTTAAGACATGCTTATATTCTGTTTGATGCTGTCTTGTTTTTCACTTTTTATTTTTAACTGTCCCCAATCCATGGGTATTTGTCAGCTTTTATCTGAATACTTCCCTTCCTCCCAATCAATGTAGGTATTTTTAGTATGTTATTTGTAGGTATTTTTCTCTATACCTACCCATTGGATAGTTTCATGTTCTCATTTACCTTTTTCTTCATCTTTTAGATTCATGATCTATCAGAGGTCAAAGTGATGCTAGAACTTGTTTTCTTGTCCAACCATATTAATTAAAGGGAAAGAAGTTTTTAAAAATCTTCCATTTAGAAAAGCTTCAAACATACACAGAAATAACAATAATAGTATAGTGAACACCCAGCTCTATCAACTAATGACCATTGTTTCATTCCCACTGAATTATTTTGAAGCAAATCTCAGGCATAATATTTAGTACTGGAAAATTTTAACAATCTTTTGTATAGTACTTTCTTTTTAAAGATTTTATTTATTTATTTTTAGAGAAAGGAAGGGAAGGAGTGAAGGACAGAGGGAGAGAAACATCACTGTGTGGGTTGCCTCTTGTGTACCCCCATACTGGGGACCTGGCCTGCAACCCAGGCAAGTGCCCTGATTGGGAATAGAACTGGCAACCCTTTGGTTTGCAGGCTGGCGCTCAGTCCACTGAACCATGCCAGCCAAAGCTGTCCTACCTCCTATCTTCATCAAGTGGTTCATAAATTTAAAGAAATGCGATATCTAAATATGACAAGACATGTTTTTGTTTTGTTTTACTAATGTTTATTAAAAGCTACCACATATTCAGCAGTTACTCTGTGCCAGAAAAGAGCCCTCTGGTGTTAATATCTGTTTTACAGCTGGAGAAACATATTTGGAAAGCTTCATTAATGTCACTCAGCTAAATAGTGGTACATCCGGGATTGAAATTCTAAATAAAGCCTGTGCTCTTTAATCTTAACATTAAAGCAACACCCTTCTTTTATACTTTACTGTTTGGTTTTACCAAGCTGTCCCCTCCTTTGTTTCCAAATACTGATTGTATACTTGATTTATGTTACATTAAAGAATTCTGGTTTCTCTACTTATAATCTTACCATTAGTGGTAGCATAATTACCCTTTAAATTCCCTTGCCCAGAATGCCTTGCCCCCATCTCTCCATTGTTGTCCTGTTTTGTCTTTCCTTTTTCTTTTTGATTTTTTAAGTTTTGTTTGTGGTATTCAGAGCTAAATGGGTTTCTGAGCTGAATGTTTCCACTGGCTTAGTTTTCCTTCATATGTTGCTAGATTGGCCTTTCTTCACCAGTGGCTGAGATTTGAGCATAGGTTTACAAGAGGAAACACAGCTAAGAATATCCAAGTGATACCCCGTAAGCTTGGCAAGCCTTCCATGCAGACCAGCCTAGTTCACAGGGGACTTTGAAATTGGTAACAAAAGCTTTATAGTAACAGTGTGTGGGTGCCTGGTCTTTTCTTCTATTCATATCCTTCCCAGAGACATCCAGTAAGGGTGAGGAGGCAACCAGCATAAAGCAGATTGAGGTCAGGATTCAGGATTCCTGGATTTTAGCCAAGTGCCTTCTCAATTCTAACCTTCTTACTGTGACTTAGATTTGATGCAGTTGGCAATAAATATTTTAAAATATGTGATGGAAAAGGAAGTTGCCGAGTAGTGTATAATTGCTGAGACAGGGATAGAGCAATTTGGCAAATTTTGAAAATGATACACTGTTTTTGTAATTTCAAACATCACGGATCTTAGACAAAGTGCTTCGTTAGTAAATACAGAAAGGTGTTGTAACACAAGTAATAAGGAGAAATTCCCATCAAAATAAAATGAGAAACTCCTTACTTAAGAATAAAAAGAAAGAGAAACTTAAGTGTTTGTGACTGTGTCCCTGTATTGAAATGTGGCTTTTTAATTGAATGATTAATGATATAAATACTTATCATTATGTTAGGTTATGTGAATTTTCATTGAGCTACTAAGGAAGCTGATAAAGTTTAACTTCTGTAAGTGGGCATTGATTAGCTTATCTGATCACAATGAAATGAAGCTTTAATTATGAAAGGACATTAAGGAGTCTATAAATCTTTGGGAATAGTTCTTGAAAAAACTTAATCTGGTAGTTTTTTTATGAGTGTTTAATATAACTAATACGTCTTTAAAAACGGTTTAGTTACTATATCATCTGTTCAGTAGTCAGTGTACTAGAACTTTACTAATTGTTTACCTATTGGAAACCTCATAATTATCTTTAGCAATAATATTTTTATGATACTATGTTAATTTTGTATCTAGATCTAGTTTCTGCACTGGAAAGAGAATAAGTCAAGATAGAAGTAATGAAATAGTCCTGGCTGGTGTGGCTCAGTGGATTGAGGACCGGCCTGTGAAATAACAGATCACCGGTTCTATTCCCAGTCAGCACATGCCTGGGTTGCAGGCCAGATCCACAGTTGGGGGCGTGTGAGAGGCAACCTGATCAATGTATCTCTTACACATAGATATTTCTCTCTTTTTCTCCTTCCCTTCCCCCTCTCTAAAAATAAATAAAATCATTTTAAAAAATTCGGATTAATTTCTAACAGTTTTTTGAGAGTACTGGGATTTTGGTGTATTGACTTTTTTTAAAAAGTATCTTTTTGCCCTGGCTGGCGTAGCTCAGTGGATTGAGCGCAGGCTGCAAACCATAGCATTGCAGGTTCGATTCCCAGTCAGGGCACATGCCTGGGTTGCAGGCCACAGCCCCCAGCAACGACACATTGATGTTTCTCTCTCTCTTTCTCCCTCCCTTCCCTCTCTAAAAATAAATAAATAAAATTTTTAAAAAATGCTTTAAAAATAAATAAAAAGTATATTTTTATTATATTTTTCCCATTACCATTTAGTCCCCTTATATCCTCCTCCCCATGTATTAACTTTTTAAAAGCAAAATGGGTATGATAAAAGGGATAAAGCTATTTTCCATGTGGGACTTGTACAACCAAGTTTTATTTGTGTGTATATATACTATATATATATTTCCACTGTGGCATATTTATTAAAAAGATTTTGTCATGTTAAAATAAATATACATATACAGAGAATCAGAAGTTTACTTATATCTCCTGAAAATGGTTTCAAGACTCATAGCTCATGGTTACCAATGTACAACCTTATCAAAAAAATAACATTTCCTTTGGCCCCTTTCTCCTTAGGCAAAGAACTTCCATTTAATTTTATATAACATGTCCAAAATCAAATATTTTATTGGGGAAAAACAAGGGCAAAGATAGAGAAGATAAAGTAGAGTTTTCCACATTAGTGAGAAGAATTTAGATAGTTATTATCAGGAGCTACAAATTTTTGTGGGACTTGAGTAGGCCACATAGGTGACAGTCCAATCTGAGTGAGTTTTTTTGGTCAAGGCTGTTAAACTATTAAGAAAATTGAATTATTCCCAGATTATGATCTTTTAAAAGCAAGAGAATGTAAATTAATGAGGAAGAGTATTATAATATAGTTATATTGATAATAAGTAAATTTACCATTGTACATAAGGACAATGGACCAGAGATGTTGATCACTTAGACAATTTTTTGCCTTTTGTTTCTTTTCCTGAAGACTTACACTTTATTTTGGAAAAAATGGAAAGTTTGTTCTTGTTAAATGATTGATAAATGTTTATGTATTATCTCTCAGACAGTAAGTGGTAGAAATTATTTCTTAAAACCATATGAAGATGTTTGGGTAAAAATATTTTTAGTAATTACTGTACCTAAGTCACGCAGTCCATATCTTGTCAAATATTCTTTATCAAGTAATCCAGATGAAATCAATTATTTTGGGGAGTATGAATATATTAATAATACCCAGTTACAAGTAGAAAAGAAGGTAAAAATAAAGACCGTATTAAGAAACAGGAAGGATCTGTTGTCAAATTATGCTGCTGCTAATGTCTTATTCCTGTGACTTAAGAACAGAAGTACAAGCAGTGATAGTAATGATATTGTTGCTATTATATATATTTCAGTGTATTGTGAAATAAGCTGCACCCTTTAAAACTTGATGCTGAAAGGATGGCAGAATATACAGGATCTTCAGATGTTTGGTCCACTAATACAGCCTAGGATTTTGCTAAGAATGTTCTTTCAGGAATGAGTAACTTGCTTTTAATGCGTGATACAGCTTTTCATTCATCATCCTTCCCTACTCTGTATATTTTATCTCTTATTTTTTTATGCACATAAAAAATTATATGTTTGAAAATACATCAAATTAAGAAATAAGCTGAATTAATTTTTAAAATAAATGTACATGTGTATTTTAGTCTGGGGAAACAGATGCCTTTAGAAGCTCATAGAGATAAGAATGACTAAGTCCATAAAACAACTTTGTTTTTGTATCATGCAAGCAGTTTTGTCTCTTCTGGCTTTTGTCTATTTGTGAGTTTTAAGACAACTCGAGATGCAGTCTTTCTTGAAGTTAAGCATTGGTTCTTCTATTTGCATTTGTTTTTTTCTTCTTAACACCAAGTTACATGAAGAACATCTGATGAACTTCTAGAGAAAACACATAATGTACAAAAATAATTTCAGACCTGAATTTGCATGCTTTTCAATTATTAACCTGACTAGCGAACCCTTTAAAGATTGTTTTTGTTTTTGTTTTTTAGTTATACTCATGGCTGTGATTTACTACAGTGAAAGGGTACAAAGCAAAATAAGCAGAGGAAGAAGGCACACTGGTAAAGTCCAAAGGAAACCAACCAAGCACAAGCTTCCAAGAGTACTCTCCCAGTAGAATCACCAAGTCACACTGAATTTCTTCCCAGAAATGTTGTGACAAGACATGCAAAATGTTCTCTACCAGGGAAACCCATTAGAGACCCAGTTTCCAAGATTTATATTTGGGGAAAATTGTATCTCAGTAGGATGGAAGAGGTTGCTGAAGGTACTCTGCGTTCAGAAGTTTAATTCCTCTTCATCAGTACTCCAACAGTTTAACCACATTCTGAGGCCCATTTTGGAAACATTTGCATATAACAACAATAAAACATGCCTTTGATTTAGGCAGACCTGGGTACAAATTTTATCTTAACATTGTATGAGCTGTGGAGTTTATTTAGAGCTAATTTTAGTTTATTCTTGTGTAATAGTGTTAATAGTAAATATTGTGTAGGTGAGTTGTAAGAATTGACTAAGAGGCAAAGAACTTTATCTTTGTTTAATAAATAATAGATCACATAAAAAATGTTGAAGCTGATTCATAAAATTTGTTCTTTGTATATACTCCTAAAATAATAACATTTTCTCAGTATTTTTGTAATATAGAACAATGATTGTTTTCTCTGGAATTTAAATTGTACTGTGTTTGGTCTATTTAAAACATATTTACAAGTTCTCTGTATAATGGTTTAGGTGATGACAACTTATATATCATTAACATTGTATTAGGACATTCTGTAGTGTAGAGTGGGAAAAAATGCTTGTTTTGTTTTTTTGTTTGTTTTTAAGAGGGAAGGGAGGAAGAAAGAAAGGGAGAGAAACATTAATGTGAGAGAGACTATTGATCAGTTGCCTCTCATACGTGCCCCAACTGGGGACTGAACCCTCAACCCAGGCATGTGCCCTGACTGGGAATCAGCCCCATGACCTTTCACTTTGTGGGACGATGCCCAACCAACTGAGCCACACGGGTCAGGACTTTGCTTGTTCGTTTGTTTGTTCTGCCAACCCAGAAATACTACATGCTTTTTTCCTTAGGTAAAAAGTGTTAGGGTTTTTTCTTAGGTAGAAAAAAACACTTCAGTCTTAGGCATGGAGTAGAATGGGAAAACTCATGGGGCAGGAGCACTAGGTTCTGGTATAACTGTGACTATGGCTTTATGGTTTGAGCAAGTACATTACTTAATTTCTCTGCATTTTGGTTTGCTTATCTGTAAAATAAGGTCTTAGAGAGCCTTCTAAATTATAATTTGAGAAATTTTCACTGTTGAAATGTTCTATTTTTAATTTTTTGAGGAACCTTCACCCTGTCTTCCATAGTGGCTGTACTAATTGACATTCCCACCAACACTGTTCTGGGTTCCCTTTTCTCCACATCCTTGCCAACAATGTCTTGTCTTTTTTTTTTTTAATCATATTTTGTTTTAAGGATTTTATTTATTTTTAGAGAGAGGGGAAGGGAGGGAGAAAGAGAGGGACAGAAACATCAATGCGTGGTTGCCTCTCACATGGCCCCACTGGGACCTGGCCTGCAACCCAGGCATGTGCCCTGACTGGGAATCGAACTAGCGATCCTTTGGTTCACAGGCCGGGCTCAATCCACTGAGCTACACCAGCCAGGGCTATGTCTTGTCTTTTTGATAATAGCCATTATAACAGGTATGAGGTGATACTTCATTGTGGTTTTGATTTGCGTCTCCCTGATGACTAATGAGGTAGAGCATGTTTTCATGTACCTGTTGGCAATACATGTGTCTTTTTTGGGGGGGGAAGTCAATTCAGATATTCTGCCCATTTTTAAAATCAGATTGTTTGCTTTTTGCTATTGAGTTGTATGACTTCTTTATATATTATATTTTGGGTGTTAACCTCTTATCAGATACATGATTTGGAAGTATTTTCTCGTGTTAGTACATTGCCTTTTCATTTTGTTGATGGCTTCCTTTGCTGTGCAGAAGCTTTTTATGTAGTTCCATTTATTTTTTGCTTTTGTTGCGTTTGCTTTTGGTGTTAAATTAAAAAAATCACGGCCAAGACCCTTATCAGAGGACTTACCATCTATGTTTTCTTCTAGGAGTTTTACAATTTCAGGTGTTATGTTTTAAGTTTTAATTTATTTTGAGATGATTTTTGTATATGGTTTAAGACAGTGGTTCATTTTCATTCTTTTGCATGTGGCTGTCCAGTTTTCCTAACATCATTTATTGAAGACATTGTCCTTTCCAGATTATATATTCTTGGCTTCTTTGTCACAAATTAGCCATATATGTGTAAGTTTATTTCTTTTTTTATTTTTATTTATTGATTTTAGAAAGGAAGGGAAAGAGAGAGAGAGACAAAGATTGATATGTTTTTCCACTTATTTGTGCATTCATTGTTTGATTCTTGTATGTGCTCTGGCTGGGAATTGAACCCGTAACCTTGGTGTATTGGGAGGATGCTCTAATCCATTGAGCTACCTAGCCAGTGCCCCCTTAAGTTTATTTCTGTTCTTTCTGTTCCATTGACCTACGTATCTGTTTTCATGCCAATACCATGCTGTTTTAATTACAAAAGATTTTTAGTCTGGTTTGAAATCGGGAAGTATAATGACCCCAGTTTTGTTCTTCTTTCACAAGATTGCTTTAGTTATTCAGGGTCTTTTATTATTCCATAAAATATTGAGGATTGTTTGTGAAAAATGCTTATTGGAATTTTGATAGGGAGTGCATTGAATTCTTATATTGCTTTGGGTAGTTATAGACATTTTAACAATATCAATTCTCCCAATCCATGAGCACTTCTGTTTATTCGTGTCTTTAATTCTTTTTTTTCATTGATGTCTTACAGTTTTCAATATATAAGTCTTTCACCTCTTTGGTTAATTTTAGAGTACTCTTTTTTTTTTTTTTTTATCCTCACTTGAGGACATTTTTTTTTTTTTCATTACTTGCAGAGAGACAGAGAAAGAGAGACAGACAGACAGACAGACAAACATTGACTGGTTGCCTTCTCATATGAGCCCCAACCTGGGATTAAACCTGTGATCCTTCAATATATGGGATGACACTAAAATCAACTGAACCTACTGCCCAGGGCTTTTATTCTTTTTGATGCAATTGTAAATGGGTTGTTTCTGAAGACTCAGAAATAGTTTGTCATTAATGTGTGGGAATGCAGCAGATTTTTGTATATTGGTTTTGTATCCTGAAACTTCACTGAGTTAGTTTAATCTAACAATTTTTTTGGTGGACTCTTTAGGGTTTCCTATGTAGTATGTTATTGCAAACAGTGACAGTTTTACTTCTTTCCAATTTGGTCTGGGTAGGACTAACAATACAGTTGTGTGCTGCAAAATGATGTTTCAGTCGATGAAGGGCCAGCGCATATGACGGTGGTCTTATGATATTAAAATAGAGCTGAAAAATTTCTGTTGCCTGGTAATGTCCTAGCTGTTGTAATGTTGTAGTGAAATGCATTACTTACGTGTTTGTGGTGGTACTGGTGTAAACAAACTTACTTCACTGCCAGCTGTATAAAAGTACATCACATACAGTTATGTACAGTACATAATACCTAATAAACAACTGTTACAGTATATGTGTTTACTATGCTGTACTTTCTATTGTTATTTTAGAGTGTACTCTTTCTACTTATAAAAAGTTTGCTGTAAAACAGTATGCCGTGTTAAACTGTCAGAGTCCTCATACATCTTCATGCGTCTTGTGTTTACCTCATTCTTGACTGCATCATTTTCTCTTGCGTTTGATTAATTGCCTGTTCTTCCGTCTATTAACATGTTATACAGGCTTTTGTCCAAGAAACAATAGCTATACCATATTGCCTGGATGGTAATAGGCTGTCCCATCTAGGTTTGTGTACGTGTACTCCGTGATATTTGCATAGTGATGAAATCACCTACTCATTTCTCAGAACACATCCCCGTCATTAGGTGGTGCATGACTGTACCATGTTAAATAAAAGTGGTGAGTCTTGTTCCTGATCTTAAAGGAAAAGCTTTCCACTCTTCACCATTATATTAGCTGTGTGTTTGTCATATATGGCCTTTATCATGGTGAAATACATTCCTTTTTACCCACTTTAAAGAGTTTTTATCATAAATGGATGTTGAATATTGCCAAATGTTTTTTCTGCATCTGTTGAGATTGTTATCCTTCGTGTTGTTAATGTGGTATATATCACATTGACTGATTTGCTAATTTTGAACCATCTTCGCATCCCAGCAGTAAACCCCTCTTGTGATCATGATGTGTGATCCTTTTGTGTTTGTGTTTTAATCCTCACCAGAGAGGAAGGGTGAAAGAGACAGAGAGTGAGTGGGTTGGCCCTTGAACAGCACAGGTTTGAACTGTGTAGGTCCACTTATACACAAAATTTTTCAACATGTTTACCTTAGGATTTTATTTTTTAAAGGTTTTATTTATTTATTTTTAGAGAGAGGGGAGGGGAGGGAGAAAGAGAGGGAGAAAAACATCAGTGTGTAGTTGCTTTCCGTGCGCCCCGACTGGGGACCTGTCCCAGGCTTGTGCCCTGACTGGGAATTGAACCAGCAGCCATTTGGTTTGCAGCCCATGCTCAGTCCACTGAGCTACACCCGCCAGGGTTCCTTATGATTTTCTTAATTATATTTTCTTTTCTGTAGCTTAACGTAAGTGTAAGAATACAATACATAACACATAGTACAAAGTAAGTGTTAATTGACTGTTACTAGCAAGGCTGTGGCCAACAGTAGTCTATCAATAGTTAAGTTTTGGGGGAATGAAAAGTTGTATGTTGATTTTGAACTTCATGGGTGGTCAGCTCCACAAACTCTGTGTTATGGGTCATCTGTATTTTGTTGAGGGTCTTTTAATTTGTTCATAAGGGATATTGGCCTATAATTTTCTTTTCTCGTGGCATCCTCATCTGGTTTCGGTACCAGGGTAATGCTAGCCTTGTGAAATGAGTTTGGAAGAATTCCTGTCTCTTGTATTTTTTGGAAGAGTTTGAGAACAATGAGTATTCTTTGAATGTTTGGTAGAATTTAACTAAAGGGAAGTCATCTGGTGATCCTCGGCTTTTGTTTATTGGGAGATTTTTGATTATGGAGTCATTCTCCTTCCTAGTAATTGGTCTATTCAAATTTTTTATCTTGTCATGATCCAGTCCTGGTAGGTTACATGTTTCTAGGAATTTATCAATTTCCCTGAGGTTGTCCACTTTGTTGGTAGTCAATATTTGTGATTATATTTATTTGAGTTCTTTTTTCCTAAGTGGACCTAGATAAAGGATTTCAGTTTTCTTTCTCTTTTCAAGAACCAGCTCTTCATTTCATTGATCTCTTCTATTGACTTTTTAGTCTGTATTTCATTAATTTTTGCTCTGTGTTGTATCCTTCCTTCTAATTCAGGGCTTTGTTCTTTTTCTAGTTCCTTGAGGTGTATAGTTAGGTTGTTTGACACTTTTCTTGTTACTGAGGTATAGGCATTTATCACTGAATTTTCTTTTTAGAACTGCTTTTGTTGTATCTCATAAATTTTGGTATGTTACATTTCCATTTTTATTTGTCTCAGGGTATTTTTTAATTTCTCTTTTTATTCTTTAATTCATTAGTTCAGTAGCATGTTGTTTTATCTCCACATATTTGCATGTTTTCCAGTTTTTTATTTTTTAAATTGTATTTTGATTATGCTTTTACAGTTGTCCCAATTTCCCCTTTTTGCCCTCTAGTTTCTTCTCTTCTCTTCTTTTTTTTTTTTAGGATTTTATTTATTTTTTAGAAAGGGGAAGGGAGGGAGAGGAGGGAGAGAAACATCAGTGTGTGCTTGCCTCTTGTGTACCCCCTGCTGGCCTGCAACCCAGGCATGTGCCCTAGACTGGGAATCGAACTGGCAATCCTTTGTTTCACAGACCAGGCCTCAGCCACTGAGCCACACCAGCTAGGGCCCCTCTAGTTTTCTTGTAATTAATCTCTAGTTTCATATCATTGTGGTCAGAAAATATGCTAGATACTATTTCATTCCTCTTAAATTTATTAAGAGTTGTTTCGTGGTCTAAGATATGGCCTGCCTTGGAAAATGTTTTATTGTGAACTTAAGAAGAATGTATATTCTGTTGTTTTTGTATGGAATGTTCCGTAAATATCTGTTAAATCAATTTGGTCTAATGAGTCATTTAAGGCCAATGTTTCCTTACTGATTTTCTGTCTAGATGATCTACCCATTGATGTAAGTGGGATATTAGTCTCATGCTATTGTTATGTTGCTGTCTGTTTTTCCCTTCAAGTCTGTTAATATTTTCTTTATATTTTTGGGTGTTCCAATGTTGGGTGCATAAATACTTACAAATGTTATACTTTCTTGTTGGATTGATCTTTTTATCATTATGTAATATCCTTTGTCTTTTATTATAGTCTTTGTTTTGACATCTATTTTATTTTATAATAGTTACTCCAGCTTTCTTTTGGTGTTCATTTGCATGGAATATTATTTCCCATTGTTTTATTTTCAGTCTGTGTGTGTATCCTTACATCTAAAGTGAGTTTCTTGTAGGGAGCATGTAGATGGGTCTTTTTATTTTTGGCCGTTCAACTGCTGCATGTGTTTTTGATTGGAGAATTTAGTCCATTTACATTTAAAGTAATTATTGATAGGTTTGTGCTTATTGCCATTTTCTTAATTGTTTTCTTGCTGTTTTTGTAGTTCTGTGTTCCTTCTCTTTCTTTGTGGTTTCATGACTTTCTTTAGTGTTAACATTTCTTTCTCTTTCTCTTTTCTGTACTTGCTATAGGTTTTTGCTTTGTGGTTACCACAAAGCTTACATATAACTTATAACTATAGTAATCTCTTTTGAGTTGATAACAACTTAAGTTTGAT
Source organism: Tonatia bakeri (assembly GCA_004024845.1). Taxonomy (NCBI): domain Eukaryota; kingdom Metazoa; phylum Chordata; class Mammalia; order Chiroptera; family Phyllostomidae; genus Tonatia; species Tonatia bakeri. The sequence continues at coordinate 165,784 of PVIA01001309.1, read as the reverse complement.
TGCTTTGTAAAGGCCAACATTATTACTCCCCTTTTTTATGTTTTTGATGTTAAATTTTTATCTTTTTATTTTATGTATCCTTTAGTTAACATAATCATAGTTATTTTTACTACTTTTGTCATTTAACCTTCATACTAGCTTTATCAGTGATTAATCCATGTTTACTGTATATTTAACTTTACAGTGAGATTTATTCTTTCACATATGTTCTTGTTACTATTTAGCAGCCTTTCTTTTCAGCTTAAAGAAGTCCCTTTAACATTTTTGGCATGGCTGGTTTAGTAGCGATGAAGTCCTCTTTAGCTTTTGCTTATCTAGAAAACTCTTTATCTTTCTACTTCTGAATAATAACTTTGCTAGATGGCATATTCTTTGTTGCAAGTTATTTGTTTTTACCTAGCACTTAGAATATGTTTTGCCATTTCTGGCCTGCAAAGTTTCTTCTGATAAATCTGCTGATAACCTTATGGGGGTTCACTTATAGGTAACAAGTTATTTTTCTCTTGCTGCTTTTAATCGTCTCTCTTTGTTTTAACTTTTTTTAAAAAGATTTTATTTATTTTTAGAGAGAGAAGAGGGGAGGGGGAGAGAGGGAGAGAAATGTTGATGTGAGAGAGAAACATTGACCAGTTGCCTCTTGCATGCACCCTGACTGGGGATGGAACCCACAACCCAGGCCTGTGCCCTGATCAGGAGTTGAACCTTTCGCTTTGTGAGATGATGCCCAACCAGCTGAGCCATACTGGTTAGGACTTCTTGTTTTAACTTTTGACATTTTGATTAGAATGTGTCTTGGTGTTAGTCTCTTTGGGTTTCTTTTTTTTGGAGTTCCCTGGACTTTCTGGATCTGTTTCTTTCCCCAGGTTAGGGAAGTTTTTGGCTATTATTTCTTCAAATAAGATTTCTGCCCTTTTCTCCTCTGGGAGCCCTTTGATGTGAACTTTAGTCCGTTTGATGTTGTGCCATAAGTACCTTAAGCTGTCTTCACTTTCTTTCATTCTTTCTTCTTTCTGCTATGCTGGGTTAGTTCCACTCCATTGTCTTTGAGCTGACTTCTTTTTAAAAAATTTATTTTTTTAATTACGTTTTATATTCAGTATTGTTTTCTATTAGTTTCAGGTGTTTAACAAGGTAATTAGACAATCATATACTTCACTGACTTATTCTTTTGCATTGTCTAATCTGCTGACCCCTTTTGATATATTATTCAGATCACTTATTGTATCAAACATGTAATTAAATCTTTATAATAACTACCAAGTGGGTATTATTTTAATTTATAGACAGAAAAATAACTGATGCTACTGCAAATTTATGTTGTCCAGCCTCAAGTGGACTGCCAGTACTGGGAATTCTTTTGCATGTTCTTGGTCAGTTCCTGCAGTTTACTACGATGGCTCTCTTTTAGCTCCTGTGCACTCCTACCTCTCTCTCAGCTGATGACCTTGTCAGCTTCAGAACAGTAAAAAATAATGCTATTTAAAGGGAATATTTTTTGCCCTGGGTGGTGTGACCCCATGGATTGAGTGCCAGCCTGCGAACTGAAAGCTCATAGATTTGATTCCCAGTCAGGGCACGTGCCTGGATTGTAGGCCAGGTCCCCATTTGGGGGCATGCAAGAGGCAGCTGATCAATGTTTCTCTCCCTGTCTTTTTCCTTCCTTTCCCCTCTCTCTGAAAATAAATAAATAAAGTCTTAAAAAATAATAAAGAGAATATTTTCCATTTCATCCCTAGGACTACTTGGAAAACTTGAGAATGATATTTATCTCTAAAGTATTGTTTCAAATATTGACCAACTGAACAAAACCAGAGATATTTGTAAAAATTGAAAATTTGGGGTCCTACCCCAGATCAGCTGAATTAGAATCTTCTTAGGTGGGGCATGGGAATCTATATTTTAAATAATTATCTCAGGTGATTCTTGTATGCACTGAAGTTTGAAAACCTCAGACATATGGAATAAAGTTGCCTTAATCAGCATGCAAGGCCCTTAATACCAGCCTAATTCTTCAGTCTCAACTCTCTATATCCTTCCCAGTCCCCACTCTGTAATCACTCAAGTCCTTGAACCACAAAATATAAGTCAATTGCGTTATTATGCTACTTTATTTCCTTTCGTTTTTCTAGTTCTACCTCTCCTTGTTTGCAAGACCCTTGAAATCAGTGGCCACGTCACTGACAAAGTACAGGCACACAATGGATGCTATTAAATATCTGTGGAAACGTAGAAGACAGGAGTTCATGCCACTATGGAGGCATAGGTAGAAATGCTTTGCTTCCTCACACAACCAAAAGGATAACAACCAATCTAAAAACAATAAACAACCAGAAGTGCCAGAGAATCACACTGCATGGAACTCTGACAACCAAGGAGTTAAACAAACATTCACCCAGAATGGTAGGAGATGGGCAGCCAAGTGGAGAGGATGCGTGGCAAGGTGGCAGAGCCTGCCGGCGAGCTGGGGCTAGCTGAACAGGAAAATAAAGACTCAAAGCTAGCTGTAAACTACTGCAGGGGTTGCCATGGCGGGTGAATCTCCCAGTCTCACACAAGAGAGTTTGTTAGAAAGTGGGACTAGAGCCAAGCAAGGGAGCCACATTGTTCCTTCTCTGACCCCTCCCACACAGACAACGCTACAATGCAGCAAAGAGGGTTGCCTCACCCTGGTGAATACCTAAGGTCCCGCCCTGTTACAACATAACAGGTGTGCGAAGACTAAGAAATGTGTCCCAAATGAAAGAACAGATCAAAACTCCAGAAAAAGAACTAAGCAACGAGGAGGTAGCCAACCTATCTGATGCAGAGTTGAAAACACTGGTAATTAGGATGTTCACAGAACTTACTGAGCTTGGTTGCAAAATGAAGGCTACCCAAAGTGAAATAAAACAAAATATACAGGGAACCAACAGTTAAAGGAAGGAAACCGGGACTCAAATGACCGATTTGGAACAAAAGGAAGAAATAAACATCCAGCTGGAACAGAATGAAGAAATAAGAATTAAAAAAAAATAAGGAGAGGCTTAGGAAACTCTAGGACAACTTCAGTACTCTAACATCAGAAGCATAGGGACACGAGAAGGAGAACAAGAGCAAGAAGTTGAAAACTTTGAGTAAATAATGAAGAAAAACTTCCTCAGTCTGGTGAAGGAAATAGACTTCCAGGAAGCCCAGAGTCACAAAGAAATTGGACCCAAAGAGGAACACACACCATGATGTGAAATTTTAACATCATTAAGTTAACCCAAGATTAAAGATAAAGAGAGAATCTTGAAAGGAGTTACCTGTAAATGAGTGCCCATAAGACTGTCAGCTGATTTCTTAAAAGAAACCTTACAGGAAGAAGCTGGAAGGAAGTATTCGAAATCATGAAAGGTAAGGACCGACATCCAAAATTACTCTATCCAGCAAAGCTATCATTTAGAATGGAAGGGCAGATGAAGTGCTTCCCAGATAAGGTCAAGTTAAAAGAGTTCATCATCACCAAGCCTTTATTTTATGAAATGTTAAAGGGACTTGTCTAAGAAATAGAAGATCAAAAAACGAGCAGTAAAATCACAACAAACTCACAATTATCAACAACTGAACCTAAAAAAAGACCCCCAAAAAACAAAAGCTAAGCAAATAACTAGAATACTAACAGAATCAGAGAAATGGACATCACATGGAGGATTTTCAGTGGGGGGAGGAGAAGAATTGAGGGGGAAAAGTACAGGAATAAGAAGCATAACTGGTAGGCATAAAATAGATGGGGAGAAATTAAGAATGGTGTAGAAAACAGAACTCAAAAAACTTATGTACAGCCCATGGACACGAACTAAGCAGGGGGAATGCTGGAAGGTTGGCACAGGGTGGAGGGGTTATAATGGGAAAAAAATGGGACAACTGTAATAGCATAATCAAAATATATTTAAAAGTTGTGAAATAAAAGGTAGAAAACAACTTTTGAAATTTTATTATTTTTGAAATATTAAACACATGACTGAAATTGAATAATAATGTTCTGTTTGTAGTGACTCAAGTTACTTAACTGAAGACAAAATTAGCATGAGAAAGGGAGTATAGGTATTTTGGACACAATTTGTGGTACCCTTAATGTCTTTACCATAGTGATTTTTAAGAGAAGTTGGTGGGCTAAGTTGCCCTCTGAGAACCACTGTATTAGAGATACTATGAACAAGTTTTCTATGCACATGAATTTTATGGAGATGCAAGTGAAACTTGATCTTTAACAGGTAAAACATTATTTAGTCTTATTTCACCTCAAAATGCAGTCATCTTCTTTTTACTCAGAATGTATTAATTTGAGGTTTCTGACATACTAGTAAAAGGAATAGGAAAAGGCTGGAAATTTTCCAGAGACAAATAGATAAAAGTTGAAGGTGGGCAGCAGGTGAAGGAAGTGTTTGGATTTTATGTGAGTATAAAATGTTGATGATCTTTCCAGAAGTCCAGGGACATTTATTGACATACATATGTGTGACACAATTTGCTTGAAGTAGAAACAAATGAAGCATGAACAATGATAGCCATGTTAAAGGGCAAAATTGTTGTAAATGTTCTCAGTATAGAAAAGATTTCTGTATGATTTTGCCACCACTCTAGCCATTATGTAGTGATGTTGACCTAGAACTGTCACTGCTTTAGGGGTGGTAGTGATTTGGCCTGTTACTGAGGAGGAAAAAAATTTATGAATGCCTTGTTTTTAGATATTGATACTTAGGTTTTTATAATTCTGAGAGGTCCTTGTATTGTTCATATTTTGCCACCAGGAACTCACAGATCTATATTTTAATAACAAGTATGAATGGTTTTAGATTCTAAAACTCTTTATGTCATATGGCCTGATGGATAGGGAATGGACATGGATATAGACTGTTCTTTTTCTACTGTCTTTTCATGTCTCTTTGCCAAGTTTGAGAAAATAGCTGAGAAAAAAAAATGACCTGTTTTCAATCATATGACATGTTGCAGTATTCTGCCTTTATTAATCAAGACTCTTCAAAAACCCAGTTCAAATTAATCTAAGTCAAAAAGGTCATTTTGTAAGGTTTGGTTAAACTTTGAAAAAATATGACCTTATGAGTATTTTTTTAGTTTCTAATTTACAAGAAGTGGGTATTTTCTTTTTAAAAATATTTTATTTATTTTTAGAGAGAAAGGAAGGGAGGGAAAAAGAAAGAAAGAGAGCAACATCAATGTGTGGTTGCCTCTCACGTGTCCCCCACTAGGGACCTGGCCCACAACCCAGGCATATGCCCTGACTGGGAATTGAACTGGCGACCCTTTGGTTCACAGCCCGTGCTCAATCCACTGAGCTACACCAGCCAGGCTGGAAGTGGGTATTTTCTATAGGCACTATAATTCTTTCTCAAAACCATTGTGGTAAAGGAAAATTTATTTTTAAGGAACTTAAGAATTTAGTGGAAAAAATGATTTGGGGGACCTGTGCAACACTTTATATATTCTCCCCCCATATTCACTAAAGTGAAATAGAAACAATAAGTAAAGAAAATGTCATATCTTGAATTAGTAATGAAAAAAGCAATACAATTAATTTTCACTATGTTTTTTACAGTAACACCTTTTAAGAAAATTCAGTAATATTTTCTCAGTTTAAAACTTAAAATTATATTTAAGTGTGCAATGAGAAGTCTTTTTCCACCCATGCTCTGTCTACTCTAGTTTTACTTTCCTCCTGTAACCATTTTTATTACCTATTCTTTCAGTGTTTCTTTATAAAAATAAAAGCAAATATTAATATTTTTCTTAGTTTCTCCCATTTGTTACATAAAACAATACATATAAATTACCTTGTTCTGTACCTTGCACTTTTCACTCAATGTATCTTAGCTGTCTTTCCATATCAGTGTGTAGAGAGCTTGCTCATTCTTTTTCACAGCTGCATTTCACTCCATTGTTTGGATGGACTGTAATATATTTAATTAGGTGGTTACCGAACACCTAATTAAATCGAGTTGTTTCCAGTTTTTACTATCACTGACTGTGCTGCAGTGAGTGGTATTGTACATAAATTATTTTGTATGTGTGCTGGTATCTGTAGGATACATTCCCAAAAATGTTATTTGTATTTGTAATTTTGTGACATACTGCCAAATTGCCTTCTGCATGAATAATACAATTTTGTAGTCTTTCCATCATTGTAGGAGAGTATCCATTAGGAGAACATTTGAATCCCCATAGCCTTACCAATAGTACTATGTCTGACTGCAGATTTTTCAAGATTGATAGGTAAAAAATATTCTCAGTATAGTGTTTTAAAATTTTATTTATTTACTTTTAGAGGGGGAGGGAGGGAGGGAAAAAAAGAGGGAGAGAAACATCAGTGTGTAAGAGAAACATCAACTGGTTACCTCCCACATGCCCCCAACCTGGTGCCTGGCCCACAACCCAGGCATGTGCCCTGACCAGGATTTGAACCAGCAACCCTTCAGTTTGCAGGACAGTGCGCAACCCACTGAGCCACACCTGCCAGGGCATTCTAAGTATAGTTTTTATTAGCATTTTCTATATGAGTGAGGTTGAGCCTCTTATTTTTAAGGCCATTCTCGTTTATATTTATTTTGAATTAACTTGCTTCAGTGATGATTATGATACATTGCCAGTGGAAGTTCAGTTGATCTGTTACTGTTTTAGAAGGTCTACAGTGTGTGATTGGCACAGCATAGGCGTAAGGTTTTTCTACCCTTAAGCCTTTTCCATCTTTTTCAAGAAAGTATAGGTGGTTGTTATGCAGTCTCTTTAAACTACTTCAGAAGATTGTAGAAAATTGTTCAAATTTTGCCCAAAGGCCTGGTTTTATATTTACTGTAGGCGTTTGCTAAAATATTATTTTTCTAGTTGGTATAAGATAATTTCTATAAATGTTTTTGGTTTAATTTAGTATGTCCTACAAAGTGCTAGATGACTTCTTTCATTATGCTGTTTTTTTTTTTGTCTCCAGCTTGCCTATTGCATTGGTTCTTTTTGGCACTTCTTTCTGTGTCAGTAAGCATTCTGTTTACTGAATGTCAGGAGAACTGTTTTGAGCTTTTTGGTAGTAATGGCAGTTTGTTTACATTCTGAACTAAACCCCCTTCCTTCAGCAGTTATGTTTATACAGCTATTAATGCCCTGAAATATTATGTTGGCAGTTGTTTGTGATCACAAAATCTGATATCTGGGAAATTACAGGGGAATCATATAGTGAAATACTCACCAGAGATTAAAGATAAAAATAAATGTGCCCAGGTAAAGGAACAATGCTGTATATTCTGAGAGCCAAGCTAACAAGGAAGTACATACTCAGTGAGTCATAAATACCAACCCAAAATGTTTTCTCTCAAATAAAGGCATATTAACTTATAGTGGATTTATCAAGTAAGGACAGCCTCTTTGCTTCAGGGACACTCGGTTGTTTAGATGGTTTGGCTGAATTGCATTTTAATATGTTCGTTGAGTCAAATGTGCTGTGAGCATTTACACTAGCTATCCACCACTATGCTAGATGCAGGGATACAATGATGTGTGTGCATAGCAGACTGTTCCTGCTTGCGTGACAGAGTCTAATGGGAGAAATAGGGACATTAATCACACAAGGAACCTATAACTACACAATGAAATAAGAATTCTGAAAGGAGACATTGTTCTTTGTGTGTGTAATTGTGTTTGTGGTGGGAGCTGATTGGAGTAATAGAAATTCAGAAGGATTTCTAAGAAAAGAAATTTTCATCTGAGAGATGCGAGATGAACGGGAATTAATTAACCAGGGGAAGGCAGAGAAGAGTGGTAGGGTGGAGAGGATTCTTCCAGGCAGGGTATCAGAATACAGAAGACAGAAAAAAAAAATTAGGCCATGCTTTCCCTCTTAGTATTCTGGCTTTTGTAAATATTTCTATTTCTTTTTCACCACTTGGTGGCACTTAAATATGTTTAACTAAGCCCAGTTTTGGCTGTGGAATATTCTTGTGCTGTTTTGGGTTTTTATTTTTGTTTTTGTTTTTTTGGTTTGTTTTTAATTAGGGAGACTGATAGATGTGAAAATTTGAGGCATGGGGAACACTGAATGAGTTAATTATTAAGATGTTATGGGAAGAAAAGACCGAGTGTACTCAGGCACCAGATAGTTCTGTAAGTGGACAGCTGAGCAGTCACTACCTTTGGGGAAGCATGAAGGAATTGCTTCACAGGCACTCTTTAGTTCTTGCCCTCTTTTCTTTCTAAATTAAAATAGGAGTGGGTTTTTTTTTTAACTGCCTTTTTTATTGTGATGTAATTAAAATGTACTGTTCTTAAGTTTTAACAACTCTATACACCCCTATGACCTCTACCCAAAACAAGATATAGAACATTTCCATTTCCAGTCTCCTAGAAAGTCCATTCATGTGCTTTTCCAGCCAGTTGCCCACCACCACAATAACTAATTTTTATAACCATATAGTAGTTTTGCCCACATCTGGATATGAAAGGAGTCATACAGTTTGTACTCTTTTGTGTCTGGCTTCTTTTGCTTAAACATAGTGTTTGTGTGGGTTGTTACATTAATAGTTTATTCCTTTTTAAAGTGAATTTATTGAGATATAGAGGTATCATAAGGTAGAATCAAGGTAGCAAACAACATGTAAAGCAAACAATTGGGTCATTTTTACTATATTTACAGAGTGATGTAAACATTACGATTCAGATTTTAGAACATTTTTATCACTCCCAATGGGTGTCATTCTCAGTTTACAGATGAGAACCCATTTCATTAGCATCCCCTCCTCATTCTGTCCGCCTCTCTTTTTCCACCCTCCAGTCATAGACAATTGTGGTTTACTTTGTCTATATAGACCTGTCTATTCTGGACATAAATTCTTTTTTTTTTTTTTAATTGCTGAGTAGTATTTCATTGTTTGGGTATACCACAATTTATCCATTTTATTGATGATGGCATTTGGATTGTTTCCTGTTTGGGGTTATTATAAGTAAGATTACCCCATGGATACTTCTGTATGCCCTTTTTCATTTCTCTTAATGTAAATACCTAGGAATGGAATTGCTGGGTCATAGGGTAGAGATATGTGTTTAACTTCACAAGAAACCACCAAACAACTCTTCAAAGAGGTTATAACTTCATTTTACATTTTCTGCAACTGTATGTGGAGAGATCAGTTACTCCACATTCTCACAAATATTCGGTGTTTGTAAGTCTTTTGTTTTTTGACCATTCTAGTGGCTGTGAAGTGGTATCTTTGTTTTACTGTTTTAATTTTCCTGATGACTAATAATGTTGAACACTTTTTCATGTACTCACTGGACTTTGATGTATGGTTCTTTTGAAATGTCTAAATCTGTTGCCCATTAAAAAAAAATTGAATCTATATATTTATTTGTGAGTGTTCTTTATATAGTTAATATGAACTTTTATATGTAATTGACTCTGTGATATTGTAATTTAGAAGATATTTGGTCTTCATCCACAGTTTCTGGTTCACAGGTTCCAAAATCCTTTGAATTTCCTAAGTGTTGAGAGTGATCTAATTATTATGTTAATACAATAGTATTTGTATATTTTCCCACCCATGGGTGGGGTCTGGTTGCTAGGAGAACCAACCTTGTGATTAGAGGTTTGGAACTTACAGCCCCACCTTCTACCCCCGCTTCTGAGGATAGAGGTACTAGAGATTTTCAGTTGCTAATGACCAGTGACTTGGTCAGTCATGACCATGTAATGGAGCCTTAATAAAAACCTGGGAGGAAAGCTTGTTGGTTTTCATTGTTGTTGTTTTGGAGAGCTTCCATGTTGTGGAACCAGAACACTTCCAAGAGCCACTGTGCTGGGCCCCCCGAGCTCCTCAAGGACAGAAGTTCCATTGTTTGGGACCTTGTCCTATATATCTGTATCTCTTCATCTGGCTGTTGATTCATATTCTTTAGTATCCTTTGTAATAAATTGGTACTCTAGCAATGTGTTTCTCTGAGTTCTGTGAGCCTTTCTAGAGAATCAGTTGAACCCAAGGAGAGGGTTGTAGGAACCTCTGATTTACAGCCAGTAGTTCAAATGTAATCAAATGTAAATGTAAGTAGTTCAAAAGGTAATAACATGGAGTTGAAATTGGCATTCTGAAGTGGAGGGGGTCATTGGAACTTTCATTCTATAGCCAGTTGTTCAGAATCACAGTTATGAGCCTGGGCTTGTGGCTGGCGTCTGAAGAGACTGAGGAGGGGGAGGTGGGGGTGGGGTGTGGTGCAGGGCAGCCCCACATTGAAATCGAGTCTCAGAACTCCATTCACTCTTTAGCAAACAGAAAGATAGAACTATATATCAGTGGGCAAACTACTATTACATGGTATTTTTTTAGTCTGCAAAATAATGTTTTTAAAGATTCAGAATAGCAAAAGTTCATTTCATTTAGAACTTTTCTTAGGAGGTTGTTACAGTAGCTATTTCATTATTGAATCATGAAATGAATGGTTCCCTGCAGTCAGGGAACAACAGCTTTTGGGATGTATGCCTTCTAAACAGCAGCAATGAACAAACCAATTCAGTAACTTTCAGAAGTCACATTACCTGCCACTCCATAGAGTTCAAGGTAGAGAATCTTGGTCCTCAGCTTATTTCTTTCTTCCTAGGAGTTTTACCACTTTTGGTAAAGTCCATGGACTACAAGGGCCCATATAATCCATGTCACATAATAGCAGTCCTGACAATTCAGACCCCTGAGATGAGAACAGCCCCTAAACTAGCTCTGTAGCTGGCTGTCCAGAAGTTGTGCCACAATCTTAACGCACATCCAGTGTCTGATAGTTCACAGAGCTGAAGTTAGGTGTGAACTCTGTTGTTAAGGCACATGTGGCTCACACCATTTCCACAGTGTCAAGAAACAGTATTGCTGAGCCCGCAGAAATTCAGGAAAGTTGGCTGGGCCAGGGTACCATTAGAATCGGCAGCCAAAATTTAGCTTTTGTTACATCATGGAGTCTTCAGCCTTTTGGTTAATGGAGAGATATTCATGAGCTTTCACCAACCTCTCTCTTGCTTGCCGAAAAGAACAAGGGGCATTTCATGACCCTAAAGGAATTTTGTTGAAAATTATTTATTTTACTAGATATGATCTTTGCTAAAATGAAAAGCATTACAGGTAGCCCAGGAATATTGACTATTAAGGATATACAGGGTCTGGCAGAAGTAACGCCTGCTTGAGTGTGGTTGGTAGGGTAATAATATGGGTGTAATAATTTATAGTTTTAATTTGAACATTTCACCTAAAATGTCATATGGTGTGCTTGAGTGTGATATTATTATGTTACAGAATTATATACTTGTGATTTTGTAATAAAAAGGGAGCTTTATTTGTGCTGGACCCTATATATCTCACATGCTTGAAGTTGTTAGACACCTGGTACCTTTTAGTAGATGTTTGTCAGTATGCCGACGTTTTAGGTCTTGCAAAGGGTTTGCAAGTTTCCCCATTTTATAAAAGTTTTTTTTTCACTTTGTATACTTCATCATTAAAGATTATGATTCTTGCCTATCTATATCCAATCTTTAATCCACACTGCCAGAGTAATTTTTCTACAACATGCCATTATCCTGTACAAAATCCTTTAGTGGCTCCCCATCATCTTCAGGATGAAGTCTAGAGTTTATCATGACTTTCCAGGAGGATTTTATGATTATAATCTTACCTAATTTATCTTCGTTTCCCAATAATCAGCATGATAATAACTAACATTTATATAAGTACCTACTCCATATACCAAGGACTGGTCTATGCATTCATAATAAGCTCCTTGTAATTCTGCAGATAGATCATGTACTCCAATACTCACCTTTGCATGTTCTATACTTTGTGGCTAGATTTACTCTTTCCCCCTCCCCCCATCCTCCTGCTCACCTCTTCTTCTGTGACCGGAGTACTCTATCAATCTATTTATTTAACACCCTACTTGTTCTGTGAGACTCCATTCAGACATCATTTTTTAATGTTTTTTTTTTCTATTCTCACCTGAGTACATGCTTAGAGGAGAAGGAATGGGGAGACAAAGAGAGAGAGAAACATTGTGAAAGAAACATTGATCTGTTGCCTCCCTGCACAGGCCCTGACTATAGACTGCATATGTCCTGACTTAGAATTGAACTGGAGACCTTTTGCTTTTCAGGACAGTCAGTGTCCAGCCAACTGAGCCACACCAGTCAGGGCAAAAGATTGCAGCTTCTGTTAATGTATAACCTCTGCCATCTATTAAAATGAAGTATTAAAACTCAGAAAACAGGATTAACAGCTGACTGGAAAAATGGATAATAAAATGAATAGGCAATTCACAAAGAATTCAGAGATCTGAGATAAACATAAGTTGTTCAGTCTTAATTATAATTGAGGAATTACAGATTTAAACTTCAAGGTAAAATCTTTTTGCCCATCATGTTGGCTAAGATGAAGTCAAATTGTCAAAATTCACAGGAGACCATCTCAAAGGTACTGCACTGGCCTAAGATGGAAAATTTGAATATATAAAAAAGGAATGACTGTAATGGATCTAACCTTATGAAATAAGTAAAAATCCAGGAGTTCATAATGATACGTTTAAAAAACAAAATAACTATTGATCACCTTCAGAGTTTTCAAGGGTGTCAACTCACTAGTCTGAAAGTTGGTACTAGCAGAATGAAGCACTTAGGCTTTCTTTTGTTGCAAAATGTATTTCAAGGTAACCAAATATTTGAGAGTGGAAAGCTCCTCATTGAAGAATTGTGGTTAATAAAATAAGAAGGAATTAAAGTATTAGAAAAGTCACCATTTTGAACCCATAATTCAATGGACTATGGATGCAGGCAGATTGTTAGACTAAAATTATTAGGTGAAAGGTGACAAATGAATGATAGGATCAAATTAAAATCCTGAATTTACTGATTAGTCTTAGCATCACTAAAAGTAGACAGGCAGACACCATGTCTCTTAACTTTATGAAATAAGTAGGACATGGCATTATCAGGATGTATTTTATCCTGAAAAAAAAATTAACCTGAATCTTAATCAAGAAAAGTAACAGGATAGATAGATCATTCATATAGGCTATATTGTGGGGACTTGGGCTTTTTGGTGTAGGTGTGGGCATTGTGAGTGCGGAATATGTTTTCAATGATCCATTTCCCCTGTAGTTTACTTAATCTTTTAAGGAAAGCTCAGCTGTATTTTAGACAGTTAAATCTGCTTCTTTCTTTTTAAAATTAAGACTTTAGTTTTTTAGAGCAAGTTAAGGTTCACAGCAAAGTGGAGGGGGAAAGTAAGACTGCCTTTTTTAATGGAAGATCAGGGGAGCATGGCAGGCTTTTGAGCAGGAGAGTGATATGATCTGGTTTAGTTTTAGCAAACTGACTGGCTGCTATGTCAAGAATAGGCTGGGAGTAGGGAGAGACTCAAGTATTAGCACAAACATCAAATTGGGAAGCTACTGCATTAGTCCAGGTGAGAGGTGAAGGTTGTTTGTACTAGGTACTAGTAAGTAGAGGAAGGGGAAGTGGTTAGGACTGTGAATATATTAGGTTGGTGGAAGACCATATAGGATTGGTAGATCCAGCATAATTTTCTAATGGATAATAGGGGGAGAATGAGAGAAAGGAGATGAGAACTCTCGAGTTTTTAGTTCAAGCAACTCAAAGTGCAGAGTTAGTTACATTTGACCAAGGTGGGAGAGATTATGGAGCCAGTTTGGGGAAGATAAATTCAGTTTTGAATATTTGCCACATAGTAGGTAATCATTGTGTCTGTTATACTGCTGAATGTTGAGAACCAAGGATATGAGACAATTGCCATGAGGAGACCTTTCATTTTTTGTCTCACATTGTTCTTTAATTGTGTGAGTTATCACTTCATCAGCTTGATGTTGTTTTTGTGTCCTTTGTGTGTTTTTGTATTTCCATTTAAGATGTGTGTATATTGTACTTAATTTATGCCAGGTACTCTTCTTTCTAATTTTTCAAATACTAATTTATTAAATCATGATAAAAACTGTATGAGATGGGTATGTTGTTATCATGCTTGTTTTACAGACAAGCTATTGAGAAATTAAGGAACTTGCCCAAAGTCACATAGCTAGAAAAGGTAGAATTAGGACTTATCCACATAGTTTGGTTCCAGAATCCATGTTCTAAACTGCTATGCAGTTGTGCTTCCCTTTTTATTATTCCCCATGGATTTATTGTAGTTATGAACAGAGAGGAAGGATTCAAGCAAAGGTCCAGAAGCTCGTTTCAAGGCGTAGAATTTGTGGCTATTAGGTATTTCTGTAGCTTTAAAAATTATGGTTATTTTCATAATACAAAATAAAGTGAGTAAGATAAAATAAAGTGAACCATGAGACTGTAGGTGCTGATACAAAAGCCCTAGAAATTATATCTTGAGGTGCTCTAAACTTAGAGTTTTATGTGAGACCTTCTGGAATGTAATGGTTATCTAAATTGGAAAATACGTATCCTGCATCTTTATGATTCTGTTTACATGTCTGCCATGTTGCAGTAAGTATTGGTTTGGAATTTGTGTACGATGATATTTGAGGGGCTCCATATATTCTATTTCATGTTGCTTCAGTTGCTTGACTGTTAATGTTAAAAATCCTTAAGGACTTGGCTGGCCTTTTTGCATTCAGGTATCAGTTTTGCTCTATTTGGTTTAAACTGTCATTGCCCCCAAAGGCAGTGTAGCCTTTTATTTCAGATTCTTCTTTAATAATCTCTGTGACCTTTACAGCTGCCAATTTGAATGATATACCTTTGTAAAATGTTTTTATCATTTGTTTTTTCCTGAAGGTATATTTAGACTCTAGAAAGTGATTATGATGGTGACTGGCTGTAAGGCATTGAGAAAATATATTTTAAGGCTCACTATTTTAGGTTATCAATATTCTTGATGAAGACTACATAAGTATAGAGCAGCATTGTATGATTTATTTCTGGTTCTCTGTTGGCATTAGTGAGCCATCAACACAATTCTCAAAAAAAAACCACAGCTCTTAACTTTTGCAGATAAATAAAATACAACAGCCCTAACTGGTGTTGCTCAGTAGGTTGGGTGATTCCGGGTCAGGGCACATGCCTGTGTCGCAGGTCCCTGTTTGGGAGATTTGCAAGAGGCAACAAATCAATGTTCTTCCCCCTCTTTTTTTCCCTCTCTCTGAGAATAAATAAAATCATTTTTCTTAGAAAGATACAACAGTTGGTATTTGTTTTACTGAATGCAGGTGAACCAGTAGAATGGCAGATAAACCACTGAACACATGATTATTTGAGTGACTTTAAGTTGTCCCAAAGCTCGTATATAACAAGTACCATTCCAGATACCATGTATAGGAGAGAAGTAAATTTAGATGATACAAGGATGCTTTAGGGCATTTGGGCTTAAGTCTCGCAGGGAACCTAGTTGAAAAAGGCTAGGCTGTGGATCTGTTTTTGCAAGTTCCAAGAGCTAAAGATACAGATATAGATATATATGTGTGTACATATATATATCTTTATATATCTATCTTTATATAGAGGGGGCCTGTATATGGCCTGCTATACCTGAAATATTTACCATCTCATCTTTATAGAAAAGGATTGTCTAATTCTCTTAAGAGGAGAATACCCAAATTTGAATCCCAGCTTCTTTTTTGGGGGGGGGGGGTAGCTATTTGAGCTCAGTATCTGACTCTGTAAATGAGGCATAGAAATAGTACTTATTTTAGAACTGTTAAGATTACATATAGACACTTCAGAGTTCCGGCCAAGATGGAGGCATAGGCAGTCGCATTGTGCCTCCTCGTGCAACCAAAACTAAGGACAACAAAAATTGAGAAACAAGAAACAACCAGAAGAGAGAGAAATTAACAGAAGTCGGACTCCAGTACAACCAGACCGGTGAGGAGTGGCGGCGTCGGAGGCCTGCGGAGAGGGGTTGAGGGGTCCTGGCGGGAAGAAGCACTGGCTGGCAGGCGCGGCTCGCAGGGCGCAGACAGCAGCGGACGGACCGGTGGCGGACCCTGAGCTCAGGAGGCAACTAGCAGACCCAGTGAGGGGCTCAAGGCAGCTGGCTGTCCGCAGCCACACATTTGCGAGCAAACTAAGCGAAAATGGGCAGCGCCGCCGGGTTTCAAAGCTTAAGAGCCCCGTCTGGGAGCTGAGGCTGGGAGACTCTCTCAACCTCACAGGAGACTTATCAGGGAATCCCACAGAGTCCAAGAAAGTGCACAAGCCCACCGCCCGGGATCCAGCATAGGAAGGGCCCAATTTGCTTGTTGGAGGCAGTGGAGGGGACGGAAGTCCTAGAGAGAGCGGAACAGGCGCCATTGTTCCCTCTCAGACCCCACCCCCACATACAATGTCACAACCCAGCGACTGGGGTGCCCCGCCCTGGTGAACACCTAAGGCTCCGTCGCCCTTACAAAACAGCCGCAACCAAACCAAAGGAAAATAAAAAAGATGGCTCAAACATATTTGAAAGCCCCAGAGCCAATTTTTTTAAGTGACCAAGAGATAGCTGAACTATCAGATGCACAGTTCGAAGCACTGGTGATCAGGATGCTCACAGAATTGGTTGACTTTGGACATAAATTAGATGAAAAAATGAAGGCTACGATAAGAGAAATGAAGGAAAACACACAAGGAAACAATAGTGAGGGGGAAAAAACTGGGACTCAAATCAATGGAGTGGACCAGAAGGAAGAAAGGAACAACCAAACAGAAAAGAATGAAGAAACAAGAATTCAAAAAACTGAGGAGAGGCTTAGGGACCTCCAGGACACCTTTAAACGTTCCAACATCCGAATTATAGGGGTACCAGAAGGGGAAGAGGAAGAGCAACAAATTTGAGAACTTATTTAAACAGATATTAAAGGAAAACTTCCCCAATCTGGCAAGGGAAATAGACTTTCAGGAAGTCCAGGAAGCTCAGAGAGTCCCAAAGAGGTTGGACCCAAGGAGGAACATGCCAAGGCTCATCATAATTACATTAGCCAAGGTAAAAATGAAGGAGAGAATCCTAGAAGCAGCAAGAGACAAGGAGACAGTAACCTACAAAGGAGTTCCCATCAGACTGTCAGCTGATTTCTCAAAAGAGACCTTACAGGCAAGAAGGGGCTGGCAAGAAGTAT